>CM059231.1:7922821-8220321 GCA_030347435.1 Clarias fuscus | reverse complement strand
AGACTCCCTAGGTTATAACAAACACCTCGTCCCTCCTACACCCGGGACACGCCATCTGAGAGTCGGCCAGCATCTGGCAACGATGAACGACTGCGATACAAACACACGGTTGAGTTTATTTACTGGAAGCAGGACCAACAAAGCATAAGGATGACGCGTTAAGTGATCACGGAAAAGTCAAACCTGGCAGGCGGAACAAGCAGGAACTAGACAACAACAAAGGAGAATCCTGGTTAGGAAGCAGGAGGAGAAAAATGTACGGCGCAAGAGCGAGGCTTAGGAATAAACCGGAGAACATCCGTGTTTGTTAAAGAGACCTGCGGCATGTGATTGCGATGTATGTAGTGAATATAGTGCAATGAACTATTCAGCAGGCAATTTTTTATTTACTGTACAGCCACAGCTTTCTGAAATATCACACACATATATTTTTTATTACAGTTTCCTTACTGTATATAGTGAAGTAATACAATAATTTTATGAAAAGTGGAATCTGATGATTTGGGTTTTTTTTAAATAAAGTCCTATATTTAATTTCTTATAAAGTTATCATAGATCTCAGATGTGTGTATGTGTGTGTGTGTTCATGCTCCAGCTGAAATACTCCTCAGTTAATGCATTTTTTGAATATCTTAAACTTCTTTATGTCACTCCTCTGCCAAATGTGCCATGTCAGTGTTTATGCAAATGCTTACTGCTGAGCCACGCCCCTCCAAAGAACAGCAGAGCTAAGAAACAAGCCGGTGGAGGAGTATCTTCTTATATGACGTCATGATTGGGGGGGTGATGCACTTACCAGGACAAGTACAAATATGGTAAAAAAGACAAAAAGCAGGAAATTATCCCCGCCCTCAACTTTTTTTTCAGTGTGAACATCTAAAAATGATTAAAAAGTCGATTTTGCACAATATGGTTCCCTTTAAAAATATTCTACTGAACTATGCTGACACAAGACAGTGTCATAGTTCTCTTCTAAAAATGAGCTTTCCTATGATTTCAGGTTTAAGAAGAGGAGAGGAGCATGCAATCATATCTAGTGTTAAACTGTGGCGCTCTTATCACACGTCACATCATTCGGCATAACCTGATACACACCTTCACTCCTTAAATCAGCTCAAAGTGCAATTTAAAGCTGAAGCAACAGCTCAACTAAAAGCTTCAGGAAGCTGCGTTTACAACAATAAGGGGAGAAAATACACACCTCACACAGACCATACGGCTCCTGACGCTCGGGTTTGCGTAGTTCCTGTATCTATTTGTGGGGCTGATCAGAGCGCGGAGGATGCGACTCAATAGGATTAGGAGAAGGGAGCTAATCGGATGGCAGGAGTCTAACTGGAAAGTTCAGGGGCTAGTGCGAGTGGTGGACAGCCAGTGAAGGCGGGGATTTGGATCAAGGGTGGACCTAGAGACAACGTAGAGCAAGGACAAGTCTGTCACGTGACCTTGATCATTTTGCGTGGAGAAATGAGAAATTATATCAGTATTTCAATAACACTTGTTATTTTTCAGTATTTTTTTTTCATCAATAACTTATCATTTTCACATACAAGATTTGTCCAACTCTTCTGATTTTCTTTTGCACAGTTGTCACACTTAAATGATTGACGTCGTCAAACGTATTTTTATATTACACATAGATAACCTGATTAAATATAAAAAAATGCAGTTTTAAATGATGATTTCATTTATTGAGGGGAAAAAAGCTGTCCAAACCTGCCTGGCCCTATGTGAAAAAGTAACTGCCCCACCTCGCTAAATCATGAATGAACTGTGATTAGCCACATTTATTGGAAAGCGGAGTTAAATTTCACTTGCCGCACCCAGGCCTGATTACTGCCAGAACTGCTGAATCAAGAAATCACTTAAATTAGAAGCTGTCTGACAAAGTGAAGCAAAAATCAACAGGACCTAAAGAAATTAGAGAATAGATGGGAAACAAAGTAACTGACATGTATCAGTCTTGAAAGCATTACCAAGCCATTTCTAAGGCTTTGGGACTGCAATGACCCACGGTGAGAGCCATTATCCACAAAGGGGAATAAACTGAAACGGTCGTGATCCTTCCCAGGAGTTGACGGCTTACCAAAATTGCATTTTGTATTTATCTTTGTGCAACAGTAAAATTAGTTTGATGACATCAATCATTGAAGTATGACAAATATGCAAAAACTAAAAAAAAAATATATATAACATTTCAAAGCCGACCCAAGGCACCCTGCAGTCGCCGACCCTGGGCCCGCTCCCCCATGCCCCCTGGAGGTCTGGACTCATTTTGGGACTTTTTTTGTTTAAATATATGAGGAAGGGGCAGATACTTTTCTCACAGCACTGCAAGAAAGTAAAGTTGAATAAGATCTGAATGCCAGCTAGAGTTAGCATGCTAATTAGAGTTAGCATTAGCAAAGCAAAAGTGATGGCAACCCTTCCAAGCGTACTTACTGGTCAAATGTCTGCACAGCAAGTTATAACCCCATAAACACGCAATGTCAGACTGCAAATTGTTTATCTAATAATAATAAAAATGATACAACGGGCAAACGATTTGACGAGACGCGTTCCATGAGCGTTGATAATATACAGTAACAGCTCTAGGACGTTTAACCATACGGCATCACTCCGTGTCCCAGGTGTTCTAATAACGGTTAATTACGCGGCGTGGGGGAAGTGGGTCGGTACAGTTGCCTGCCGAAAACTTACATTCAAAACCAATCACAGAAGCACTTTATTTCGTGCTTAAAGCCGTGATGATATTCATCACAACAGCACTCCCTGGTGTGATATTGCTTAACTACGTCTCATCACCCATCCCTAGTCACAAACATATAATCTCATTTATCTGAGCTATATAAAGACATATTGTATAAGCAGTAAGTCAAGGTGAGTGCTTATGGACATGAATTTGAAATTTGACACTAGAAACCGTATTTTAATATTTATTCTTGGTCAAACAGTTTGAACACTTTTTTTTAAATGCATGTTACTGTACGTGCAAACTAATCAGTATGAGCCAGTATCAAACGTCATTTGCTTCTCAGGCTCCTCCCACTGCCTCGGATTGAAACACTAAACTAGACATCAGACTATCTGTTTGTCCTGATGTTGGTGACAGTGAGTGGACACTCTCACTGTGTCCTGACCCTAATCCTACGGGAGTGTAGCCGCGGCCAGACCTCCTGTGTCTCTGAAACAGAGGATTACGCTAAAAGGACACAGACTGTCTGGGTCAGGTCTCGGCAATAAATAAATAAATAAATAAATAAATAAATAAAATCATCCCAGACGATTCATTCTGTAAGACGTTACAGGAAAAATGACACAAAAAAAGGGAAAGAGTGGATGTACAAGGAGAGATTTTGTCCACTATTACTATCTCAGTACTATTTCACTATTTTGATGACTTTGTCGTAATGGAAGCACGTCTGTGAAACACTACAAAGTAAGGGTGCTTTTACATTAGGGACTATTGATTTGTACCGTGCCCAGGAACGATTGATCCCCCCCCACTCAGCGTTCACATTATTTTTGCTCTCCACTATCAGGAGGTGGCAGTATGCACCTGCCTGGTTCGCGAGCCGCCATTAAACACAGGAGAAGAAGAGAACAAGGACGCTAACTACGACTATTAAAATTTTGCAAAAAAATGTTAAAGAGGAACTCTCTTATGTGCATTCCTACGTTATCAGCTATAGCTGTGTGGGACAGAGGATGAGATTGGTGTGTGCTCATGTCTGTAGCTCAGAGCGTTCCGTGCCAGCGGAAGAAAACATGCGCAATGGCGACACCAACTAATCTACAATTAAATTAGTTAGCAATTTATTTGCTCATCAATTTTAGTCGATTGTGTCAATTATTTGTCGCACCACTAGTGTGTCGAGGATCTGAGCGATTTAATCAATTGTAAAATTTAAATGTTTTTTTGTTAGTCATTTCAATTCAATGAATCATTTAGTCGATTTTTGATTCAGAATCGATTCTCATTTTTTGAAAACTAATTAGCAGTGTTAAAATATATATCATATTTTTCTACGGAAAAAATACAAACTGCTTCCATCTTCTGCAAATACTTGCGTTTTGCAAGTGTATAATTTTTTCTTCTTTGGGATTTAGTGCAGCTGGTGCAATACTGCCACCTTCTGGACTGGAATGCGAAAACCAATAATCCTGCAGGAAAACAAGATTATCACTGCATGAGGCATGATATTTTGGTAACATGTCTCACAACTCCCTCCGTTAGACCTATGTCTCACAGCTCCAGTGCGCAGAAAGCTAAACATGAGCTGAATTTAATTTGCACATCTTTTCATTTTTCGGCTTATGCAGCGTTGTTATTTAAGTGCATCATCGTCCACGGTTCTGTTCTAAGTCGGCCGCTCAGCTAACCCTACCAGAAAAAACGCTTAATTACGCGAGCCTCAGGCTGCTGTTAAAAAAAAAAAATCAATCTCGACTTGGTTAAATAGCAGGAGTCTCCAAAACGATTGGGGTTCGTAGGAGCGATTGCGCAACTGCCCCAAAAACATCGAAATAAGCTTCTGGTCCTCTGGCCGTGTTGAGACAGCAAGAGAGTATAATAATTAAAGGATTTTACTATGATGGCACTGCCTTTGGAGAGATGTGCTGAGACAGCGGGCGTGCATAATTGGCAGCCTCGATAACACCTCGAAAAGAACCGCTGCATTCTGGGTAACGCTCCCGTCTGCGAGAAAATCCATTCAGAGCAACTCGGGAAAGCTGTTCATGTATACAGCAATATGGTGCTATAAAGATGATGATCGTGTGCGTGTGTGTTGAAATTAGATAAATCAGAGATCCTCGGAGGAGCGAGAAAAAAAAAAAAACAGAAAAACAACTCGGGCCAGTAATACAAGCTGAGACTCTCACAGACGAGAGTGTGTGTTGAGTGTGGAGAGCGGGAGGTCTGAGAGCGATGAGAAATTCAACTGGACGGTGTGTGGTCATGCCGTCTGCACCCCCCCCCCCCCCCCCCCCCCCGTCTTTTAAGTCGTGGGGGTAAAAACTTTAACTTAATGAGGTAGGAAATCTGTAACAATCCTGAGATAAATGTGATTCAGACGTGCATATTTTTACATCTGAATACAACAATATTCATAGATTACTGTTAAAAGATTTGCCACCGAAGTAAAGAGAAGACCTCCCTGCACTGTGTTTTAAATCGTAAACACCAAGCCCGTCATTATGAAGCACTCGAGTGCACGTTAAGTGGCTGAACGATGTGGATCCCGGCTTAATGCAGCGTTACTCTCAGGTTCTGTGCTCGAGTACACATTTGCAGTTTTCCTTCTAACACTCAGCTTGGGCAATTTAGTGAACAGCATCGGCACCAGGGTTCGCTGATGCGGTCAATATTTTCATGCTCTTTGCTGACTTTTAACATCGCAAAAAATGTAGTCGTTACTAACATATTAAACCTTATCACAATAGACAATATTACGAAATGGCCGCGGTAGGTACATTTACTCCACACTGGATGAAGATCATTGTTCAATTTGGATCCTTTCTTCTCCTCCTCTTCTTCAGGTCCTTTCCCGTCGTCCTCCTCAGATCCTTTATTCGCCTCCTTGTATCCTTTATTTTCCTTCTCCTCTGACCCTTTCCGCTTATTCTCAGATCCGTTCTTCAACTTCTCCTCCTCCTCATCATAGCCTTCCTCTTCTCCTTAGATCCTTACTCATCCTTTTTTCTTTGATCCTCTTCTCTCCTCCTTGGATATTCTCTCCTTTTTCTAGGATTCTTTCTTCTCCTTCCCCTCATCCTCTTTGGATCCATTCCCCTCTTCCTCCTCCTCAGATGCTTTTCCCTCTTGTATTAATCCTGTTCATCATTACCTCATATATTAAACCTGTAAAAAAGATCTGCGCACCTGCTGTTCTGTTTAGCACATCGTATGTCAGCTAAAACTCCAATAAGGCAGTATTCAAATACTGCAGCAGGATATTTATGAAGTGATCACGAGTATGACTACTGATAAAAAAACACCCCCAAACTGGCACTGGTCATGTGACTTGAGATGAGATGAGGTCATAAATCACCCCCCACCCCAGGCCCAGCTGTGACCGTTCTAACAGTGATCTGCGAGGTTATACTTTCAGCTGAAACTGCATCGTGAGCTTTGTCGTTAATGACAGAAAAGCCATTTCACACACCACGCCCTCACGAAACACTCACACCCACCCACCCACACACACACGTATACGTGGATATACAGTATATAGGGCTTTCTCTTATATCAGTCAGACCTATATCGGTTCTCCTCATCTCCTCAAGCTAACCGTTATGAGACGGAGAGAAAGACAGACGAAGAGCAATGCGGACTGAAAGGCAGAAAGTGAAGCACGAGGTAATTTTCCATCAGGCAGCAGTGGATTACGCCTCATGTGAGCAAATGCAGATTTTTATCACTGAGGAAAAAGAGAGAGAGAGAGAACGGGTGGAGAGATGATGAATTCTTTAGTCATGCAGCACTGGGTTGTGCATTAACCTTCAGTTAACCTTCTCTCCATGTGAGTTTAACAGAAATCAGTCAGTGGATTTTCTCTTTCGCAGCCTGTACATCACATCACATCAACACAACTCAGTCTTCGTTCCTTTCAACTCCAGAATTATTGGCACCCCTTTCCCCACCTCTACCCCCTTATCACCTGGACTACTGCTCTTGTCGCAATATAAAACTACAGCAGGGGAATAGATTGATTCATCAAAGTATGTCAGACTGTGCTTTGACATGTGCTGATGTGCCAGCTTTTAGCTTTTTTTTCTTTCTTATAGCTAGTCCCCGACTTACGAACAAGGTCCATTCTGGGAGCATGTTTGTAAGTCTGATTTGTTCTTAAGTCTGACAAAGTGAGTCTTATGCATCTTTGACACGAATATACAATGTAAAGCATAGCAATCTACTTCGGGCTAGATCAGGCTACTTTCCGCACACTGGAAAGTCCACAGCATGATTGGTTAGAGCTGTGATTGATCTAAAAGCGCTAGAGTGCATCGCATCCCTCCCCAATGACAGAGCTCGTCCAATCAGCTCGCTGGCTGCCAGCATCACTCGGAATTCAAACTGGCGATCTTTGGATGATAGGGCGAGCTTGTTACTACACCATTACAACATGCAACAACTCCGGGAAAAATACTCTGAAAATCTTTAATTAATCAGAAGCAATAAACAGGGAAATAGTTCAAACATAAGGCGATTTCACTAGCAGTTGTTCATACTCTTCACTAGCCATGAGCCCATGAGGACACCTATGAGCTCTATGTTCAAACCTAAGAGCTATTACACTTCCTGGTAGGTTGTTCGGAAGGAAGGGAGGGAACTCAGCATCCAACCCTGAGGAGTTAAACCTCTGGGCAAGGAATAATTGAGCCCGACAAACAGCACCGACATACAAGTAAAATGATCCTAATTGAGGACAAGGAGACACCATGAGGGAGGTTTGTGCCTTGAGCAATCAGTGGATGAAACGAGAGGCGTTCCTGCAGGACGCTAATGATGTGTTGCAACTCATGTTGATGAGGCTTAAGTGGTCGTGCTTCAATTCAGAGGCTGAGGATTCCAGCAATCAGGACACCGATACGCCCTCGGAGCTACAAAGGAGACGGGGCCACAGAGGAGACACGATAGAAATGATTCTGCTTCCTCAAGAGACAATTTTTTTTTTTTTTTATGAGCTGTGCCAACATTATACACTACTATTGTTGTTTTCTACACACCCTTTAAGTACATAAAAAATGCTTACTAAATTTAGATGCTTATTTTTAGCTGTAATTGTGAACATGCTGGTAATAAATCCCTCCGAGGCTATTCATATTTTATGAGCACACATCCACTCTGACCATCATTAAAAGGCTTTTATCTTGCAGAAAACATGTTAACTCACAGGAGATACAGTATTGTGTGAAGCGATTTTTTCGTTTGTGTCAGCATCAGACACACAACACATTGTGGCCATT
Source organism: Clarias fuscus (assembly GCA_030347435.1). Taxonomy (NCBI): domain Eukaryota; kingdom Metazoa; phylum Chordata; class Actinopteri; order Siluriformes; family Clariidae; genus Clarias; species Clarias fuscus. Next base: position 8,212,350 of record CM059231.1, on the reverse strand, counting down.
TGCTTCCAAATACAAAAGCTGAGATAAGACCAAAAAGGAAACGACCCACAACATCGATTTCTTTTTCCGTGTAATGGCACTGGAGTATAAAAAAAATATGCCCTTGTGTGTGTGTGTGTGTGTGTGTTGATGGATCCCATCGCACACAGCATGTGCTGCAGCCTGCGCGTGCTGGAAATGCTGCTTCACTTCAAGGCAGGAACTGAATCACAGAGTCATTGATTCATTGATTCACTGATTCATTGAGTCAACTGGGCTCTGCAGTGCTGCAGCATCATTCGAACTCTCCCATTAGCCAGTATGAAGATGAGACACCGCTGTAGAGAAGCAAGAAAGCAAAGTGAAATCGAGCCCGGATTTATCGCTGTATGAATGTGATCTGACTCGGAATCAACTCATGCAGTAAGTGAATCAAACATGCCAGATATTTTAGACAAGCAACCTGCAGAAATATCATCTAGAGATTACTACAGATAAACATAAAAGCTAATTAAGTCTGTAAACATAAAATGTTCTAAACTAGTTATTTATTTATTGATTGTCGAGACAGACAGAACAAGGAACCTGCTGGATTCATTAGCGTTCATGATGCCATCAGAGAATGATGATGAAGCTTCTGTTTTTCTTTGTTGTACTCCTCTACCTTAGTCTTGCTCTGTCTCTATTAGTAACAATGAAGGGGGCGTGGCTTGGGTTCAACAGCTCTCCTCAGTCACGGAAGAAAAAGCTGTGGCCTCAATACCTCACCTCTGTCCCGAAGATGGAAATGTCAGCTCGACAACTCAAGTGAAGAAGGCGTGGTCTCAACACCTTTCCTCTGTCCCAAGGAAGGAGGCGTGGCCTCTGCACATCACATCAGTCTCAGTGAAGGAGGCGTGGCCTCTATACCAGAGTTGCAGTGAAGGTCGTATGGCCTCTACACCTCACTTCAATGTTAGTAAGAGAGGCGTGGCCTCTACACCTCACCTCAGTGTTAGTAAGAGAGGCGTGACCACTACACCTTAGTCTCAGTCAAGGAGACGTGGCCTCTGTAGCCTCTATGCTATAGTCTCGGTAAAGGAGGTGTGGCCTGTACACCTCAGTCTTAGTAAAGGAGGTGTGACCCCTACACATCAGTCCTGGTGAAGGGGACGTGGCCTCAACACATCACATCAATCTCAGTGAAGGAGGCGTGTCCCCTGTACATCAGTCTCAGTGAAGGAGGCGTGACCTCAGCACATATGTCTCAGCGAAGGAGGCGTGTCCTCTGTACATCACATCGGTCACATTGAAGAAGGCGTGGCCTCAGCACATCAGTCTCAGTGAAGGAGGCGTGTCCTCTGTACATCACATCGGTCACAGGGAAGGAGGCGTGGCCTCAGCACATCAGTCTTAGTGAAGGAGGCGTGGCCCCTACACCTCAGTTTCATTGAAGATGCGTGACTGCTACACCTCAGTCGCAGTAAAGGGGCGTGGCATCCTTACTGCAGTCCTTGTGAAGGAGGCGTGGCCTCTACACCTCACTCTCAGTGAAAAGCGGCGTGGTGTAGCTTTGGCACTTCTCTAAGCTAACAGTTTTTTCATTAGCATCAAACTGTTTACACTTTAAATCACATCATATTACACCGACAGCTCTGGATCATTATGTACTGAATCGCTGACTGCATGAGCTGTGTACTTTGTACGCTGGATCGTGTAAGATGATCACTGCCTTGTCCTTAAAGAGAACAACACACACCCGTAGGAGCAAACATCCACAGAATCAAATTTCCTGCAGGGCTTTAAAACGGGCCTGATCACCACACCCCTCCCATCTCCTCCTGCTTTTCACCTCCTCCCATTCACCACAGGGCCGCTGTGCTGTAATCTACCGTGACATGAGACTATTAACACCGCATTTAAACGTTCGGTGCTCTGAGTTATGAGAAAGAAGCAGAATCGCCCGCACGTTTATGAGAGAATCCCTGCGGGATAATCGCCTACAGCAGGGGCGCAACGTCAGGCCTTCAAAGTGCCAAGTCGTTTCTTATAGGCGCTACACGATGCAAGCGAGCCTGAGCGTGGGATTTCTCTCACAATCTCTGCAGGTCTAAGTGATAAAGATTTTTCATTTTGCTCTCGGCCTGTATGGATTACGAACCGCTTAATTCATAATTATCGTGCCATAACATCACACAGAGGCCACATAAGAGCATTAGAACAAACAATGAAAAGTTTTCTCCTAATGATGCTCGGAGCTTCTTATTATAACATGCAAGAGAGCTGGCGTTGCAATCCAAACAAGCTCCAAGAAACGGAGAAGACTGGGGCAACGTAAATAAACACACTTTACAACTGTAGTGAGCAGAAAAGCATCTCAGAATGCATAGTCAAAGTTTCACTCTTGGAGCCCAAGGACAGGAATGTGATGCTGGTCTGATGTTTGTTGCTTGGAGGCTTTAAATTTGACACCTGTGCTCTACACCATACACCTCAGTTCTTTCATCTGATGACCTCTCACATACCTGGAAGAACCTCGGGACTCTGTGTGTGTAGGTCACAAGCTTAGAGAAGGAATGAGCACCAAATGAAAATATGCCAGGAGTGGGAAAAGAGGCAAAACCAGTGGGATTATTATGAACGTAGATTAGAGGTGATTACAGTTTACAGTCACGTAGACTTGAGGGGAAACCGTTTTGACAGAGTGTATTATTGTCTGATTAAAAAGGCAAACACTCAGTGGGAAGCTTTTAACTTGACTGCTGTGTGAAATATCTTACAACCGTCATGCACACACTAGTGACGGGAATCACCAGGGACTCCCTGACACGATGTAATCACGATACCTAGGCACCGATTCGATGAGGGCGTTTTCACATTAGGGCCCCAGGATCGTTTCTGAGAACACTTGGGAACCGTGCCCAAGTCCGCTGGAAAAGGTGGTCTCGGATACAGCACAGCAAACTCGGGGACTGAGCGAATCAGAGATGAAAGCAGATCTTATGTCAGGAACTGGATTTCTGTTTTCTGCGTGACGTCATCAGTGCCGTCGGCCTCCTCTGAAATCTCTGTGAGCTCACGGCACGCACCCATCTCATCCTCTGACCTACACAGCCATAGCTGATATAGTAGGAAGGTATGCGAGAGCATTACTCTCATGGCAAAGATTAACTTCCTCGTTCGCTTGTGTTTTATGGCAGCACACGAACCAAGTAGGTGCATACTGCCACCTACTGTATCGGAGAGTCAAAAATCGAAATAAAAAATCATGTGAACGCTGACCGGCAGGGGGGTCAAACATGCCTAATGTGAAAACACCCTAAAGAGCACCACGTCTAGGATTATGGAGGAACTGCAACAAGCATATATTTAAAAAAATAATTTAAAAAAATGGCGTCTGTGTCAGTGCAGCACAATGGTGTAGTGGTTAGCACTGTCGCCTTGCACCTCCAGGGTCCGGGTTCGATTCCTGTCCAGACTTGATTCCCGTCTCTGTGTGCATGGAGTTTGCATGTTCTCCCCGTGCTTGGTGGGTTTCCTCCGGGTTCTCCGGTTTCCTCCCACAGTCCAAAGACATGCAGATTAGGCTAACTGGTGTTCTCAAATTGCCCATAGTGTGTGAGTGTATGTGCCCGGCGATGGCTTGGCACCCTGTCCAGGGTGTACCCCACCTCGTGCCCTAAGCCTCCTGGGATAGGCTCCAGGCCCCCTGTGACCTTGAACACAGGATAAAGCGGTATAGACAATGAGTGAGTGAGAGTGAGCAAGTGTGGTGATACAGCACTAAACAGATTTTTCTACATCTTTAGCACATACAATCAATCAAATAATCTTTTTAAAAAATGCTAACTCAGACCAATAAGGAGGTGACTACATGTTTATGTGTGTGTATGTACAGTGAAAGGCAGAGAGAGAGATTTTAGATGACCTGTTAATAAAATCACGTCCGCACAGTTACGCACATTACTTCCTCTCTTTTTCTCCTCACAGGCTCACTCCACATCGCTGCACATAACTACGGCCTCAATTCCAGATATTCTGCCTTTATAATAAACCTTAAGACCTTCCCCCAGGAGAGGTTTATGTCACACACGTCAGATCTCCTCTCTGAAGTGCTGGAGTGGTTTAGGACTCGAGACTTTCAAGGACGCCGCTTTATCGCTATTACTGTTATCGAAAACACTCCTGTGACTCCGATTTCTCAGCATGGAGCTTATCATGAATGAGCTCTGATGAGCATGTTGAATAGAAATAATTGGCACAGAGAAGAAAAATATTCACAATGACAGATTGGAGATTTACGCATGACACTAACTTGTGCTCACCACAGCATGTACTGACACTGTGATTTAACATCTCATATGGATCCATGGGGATATGAAGATCCCGTCGGTGGGTTGCCACACCCCATACTAACCAGCCGCTGAATGCAGTGTCGGTCCCAAGGGCATCCGGTGTAAAAAAACTCCTGTGCCAAGTTGTGTGCGGATCACATGTTCCTCTGTGGCGACCCCTTGACCGGCGCAGCCAAAAGAAATTTTTTATTATGGATCCACGATAAAAGGGTTTGTCCAGACACAAATGCAAGATTTTGTAGAGCAGGTGTGTTTTATTTAGAGTTGAATCTGGATGTGAGACACTCTGGGATGTCCGTCGGCCATCACACAATGGAGAAAGCCTTCACTTTTGGTTAGAAGCTTTGAGAAACCACTGAAACAAACTCCAGAGCAGTGTCTTATCAGTAAAATATCGAAACCTAAAAACAAGTGTGTGAAAGAAATTAAATGTTACTGAGAAGAGTCCAGTATTCTGAGGTATTAAGACGTCAGTTGAACCATGCGACAAGCTGGTTTTCACCATAATAGCTTGTAGAGTCAAATAACAGTAGTTAGAGTTTAGAATTAGCAGCTAACAAAATAGAAAAGAAAAATAAATCTTGTTTAATCCCCTGCTACACTAATGCATTTATCCCAGCGTTTCACTAGTGCTCAGACACCATGAAGGTAGAAGGTTTTTCAGTATGCCAGAGCATTTCCACATTTCAAAATTCTGACATGGCATTTAATATTTGGGTAATCTACAGCTTATTTTATGTTGAAAATATGTTGAGCACTGGTACTTGTTTAAAGATAATGTCAATTGACTTTCTTATTCATTTTTTTCCTTTCTCTTTTTTATTTGCCAGATATATATATATTTTTTCTTCTTCTTTTTTTCTAAAAACTATAATTGACCAAATTGACAAACATTTTGTTTACTGGCAAATTCACTGCACTTTCATAATAAAATATGAACCATTATTCATTTATTCATTCATTCATTCTTTATCACTGTCACTGGTCATTCGATCGGTGCATGTTTAGTAAAAACACTCATTGAGTGCGAAGTTGGGTGTTGTGAATATTTGTAAGACCTTAAATATGGTGGGGAAAAAACAGCAACAGCATTAAATTGGAAAGTAATTGTGTGTAGTTTATAAGATTATAAGAAACACACCATAAATGAATGGCAGTTCATTGCAAAATCACAACTCTCACCACCTGCTGCATGTTTTTTGGAGACAGGAGAAAACTATAGAACCCAGTGGAACCCCATCTGAACATTGATGAAACATGAAATACTCATCCAAGCTGGATTTGATATTGTGCTACATCACACCCCTGTGGTTCTGTGGGAAATAATACTATATAGAGATGGTTGGATAAATATGGAGGCATGCTGCTTGGCACATAGGATCAGAAACAGCTGTGCAGGAAGTCCTGCCTGTAACGCAGCTCTAATGAGATGAGCACAGATCTGCACAGCAGGAGGAAACTGAGGAGAACTGGGTAGATCCTGCAGCAAAGCATGGCCCAGAACAGCATGCAGTCATTGGACCTAAGAGAGAGCACCATGGGCCAGAACTGCAGGGAGTCACCGGACCTGAGAGAGAATACCAAAACTGCAGGGAGTCACCGGACCTAAGGTAGAGCACCATGGGCCAGAGCTGCAAGGCATTGGACTACGGTTCAGAAGATCCCAGGTTCAAAACTCACAACCACCAAGTTGCCACTGTTTGGCCCTTGAGCAAGGCCCTTAACCCTCAATTGCTCAGATGTAATGAGATAAAAAAATAAAATAAAAAAAATGTAAGTCGCTCTGGATAAGTAGATCCTAGATGTAGATGTAGAGCTGCAGGCAGTCACCGGACCTGAGAGAACGAAAGCATGATGGTCCAGAACTGCAGGGAGTCACTGGACCTGGGAGAGAGCACCATGGGGCAGAGCTGCAGGGATTCACCGGACCTGAGAGAGCACACCATGGGCCAGAAATGCAGGGAGTCACCGGACCTGATAAAGAACTGCGGGGAGTCACAGGACCTTAGAGAGAGCACATAGCCGTGTGGGACTACAAAAGCCTCAGGGCGAAACTCACAGCTGTCAACACACACACACGGGGATACTCTAGACAAAGAGGAACCAAATTCATTAGCAGTTTTATTGACTTTCAGACATTTTGTCCTTCAGCCATGACGTTTGTGTAGAAGCCCCGAAAACGCGCGCGCGCAAAATAAGAGCAATTTAGCTTCTTTTTTTTTTCTCCGTCTTCACCAGCGGCTAACGGTCTGCCACACATTCAGTTCGTGACAGCACGAAAAACTGCTGTATTCCACATTTTTTCAGTGCGAAAGAAAGAAAGAAAAAATGCGGAACAAAATATAAAATTTAAATAAATCCCTCAAGCGCCCTCACACACCTTCTATCCCGTATCCGACTCCGATGACGGTGTCCGTGTCCTCCGCCACAGCGGCCCCGGCTGAGGATGAGCTCCCCCCGGCCTCCACCGGCCTCACGGCTCCCTCCATCCGATCCGGCCAACAGCGTCGCGGGTTTACGGTGAAACAGACGGTGATAACGGAGGTCTTGTCATTGCGGTGGTGTTGTTAGCGACCTACATGCTGGTCTAAAAATCCCTCTGTGTGAGGTTTGACGAACACACACACAGACACACGACGGTGGAACTCACATTGGGTTGAAGTGATGGGCGAATCGTGGAAGGATTCCTTTTCAAAAAGAATCGATTCGCAAATGAAACGGAGCTAACAAAACGTTAGTTTGAACTACTGTATTAAAGTGTCCGTTATTTTGAACTTTTAACGTGTCTGCATTGTGAACGCAATATTTTCTTATTTCTTAACCACAAACATTACCTTTAATGTAGGAAGATTATCGGCGGAAATCTGTAAAGTCGTTAAATTATTTTGACTCCTAAATAATGCTAGAGATTATTTCTGTTTTGTTAAACTGCACAAACTTCGAGTGAATCGATTCACATAAATGTGTCGTTCATATGATTCGATTCAACACAATTGAATCGCAAAGCAGCGTCCTACTGAGTCTCTCTCTCTCTGCGCGTGTTACGCGCTCGCGCAGGCAGGTCTGCAACGTCACTGTAGTATCAGCTTTCAAATGACGTCAAGCCCGAAATTAAACGGCACAAAAGACAAAAGCTGCATTTCAATACTGAGGATTTGAATATCAACTTCCAATTTTGTACACAGCAGTGACCTTGACATCCGAGGCTGAGACTAGCGTAAAAAAAACACAGTTATTGTTTTAACGCTAGACTTACTGATTTTATTTATTAAAAACGGGATACTTAAACATATTTACAATTTTATTTAGATAAAAAAAACGACCGTCTGTGAAGCGCCTCAAACTTGTGCGAAAAGAAAAAAAGAGAAACACCACCACCTAGTGAGAGTCACGCAAAGTACACTCCAGCCTTCAAAAGATAATTGAAGGTCGAGTCGTAATGTGTTTTCAGACCTATAAAAGCCGACTTTGTATGGCGGATGAATGTTTTTTTCTTTCTGGTTTGTGCCATAGTTAGAGTGGAAAAACAGCCCTGACTGCATTCAGAATAGAGCTGCTCATTGCCACTACTTTTCCTTTAAAGGTAATGCTTTTTTGCAGATGTAATGAGGGAGGCGTGTCAGGATTTTAATAGCATTTAGTTCTGTGAATAGCAAAAGTGTTAATTCAAGTGGTTTCGTTACCTCTTTAATAAACAGAAAACATAATATCTGATCGTAAGCAAGTTTAGGGTTAATAATCTGCAGCGCTACAAACAAACAAAAATACACCCACAGCAAATTTATTCATGCTTTATTACTTATTATTGTTCTTTGCTGTTAGCAATACATGATGAAAATCAACAGTCAGTACAGGGTTTTATTCAGTCTTCACTCTGCAGGAATAGCTGGGTATATGCAGGCTTCCCAGGGGAGGTTTTGCACACCAGGGGTCATCAGGCCAGTCCTACCTGCAGGCAGGTTTACAGAGAGGCCGTCATTATTTTGGGAAAACACCTGAAAATATCCAGCAGGCTACAGGAGCGTAGATGGTGAGTCGGTGAGTCAGAGGGAATAGAAGCTGACATTATCCACACTGGTTACAAGTATTTTGGAAGATCCTTTTCAACAACCTGTGTTTTCAAAAAAAGAACAAAAAAAAAAAAAAGGAGGAACTTTTTAAATAAAATCAAACATTGTTAAACCTTAAACAAAAACAAAAAAACAAATAGATGTTCATGCAAAATAATTTTGCTGCATCAGAGGTTCCCAAACTTTGAAGTCACTTCCAATACAAACAAGGTCATGAGGTGAAAATGTATGCATAACTCTAGATGGGATTCAACACTCAGTTTTCCTACTACAGTTACTTTTGGACTGTAAAAGGCTCTTAGGTGCTCTTCAAACTTTTTATTTGAGATGCAGCCCACAGCGACAATCATGCCATATATTTACCATCGCTTATACGTAAAATCGCAATGCACTTTTACGACTTGGAAATCTGACCGACAGAGGGGTTTTGTCTCTTAGGTGCCATCTAGTGGATGGCCATGTTATGTCTGAACCTGGGGAGGGAGTGTTGTTCCAGTAGTCCCATATTATAAAAATGATTTAATTAAAAAAAAAAATTTATAGAATAAATTTGTTCATTTGGGGTCATTTGCCTAAAACGGTTTTGGGAACCCCTGTACTAAGTTAATGCAACAATGAACTTTGTACTAACGCTCGGGTCATCCATTGGTCCGTATCTTTTCACAACCTGCCCTTCTCGGTCGATGAGAAACTAAAAGAGAGAAACAATAAACGTTTTAAGAATGCTTCATACATTTCCAAAGTTCTTAAATCTGAGGATTTTCTGAAAACACTCACCTTAGTAAAATTCCACTTAATGTTGCTAAGAAAGAAAATTAAAGAAAGAAAAACATGCCACACAATTAATTTCAGAATTAAAGCTGCAAAATTAAAGGTTAGGATTTCAGTCTAAACGTCCACATATACAATCATATTAACAGGGGAGAATGGAAAAAACCCACTTTCCGAGAGTTCCTTTTCCATTTGGCTGATCTTTCATCCACTTCCAGAGAGGGTGAGCGTTGTCTCCATTTACATCGATCTTACTGAAGAGATCAAATTCTGCATTGTAACCTTTCGCAAACTCCTTAATCTCAGCTTCGGTACCAGGCTCCTACGCAGAGATAGCGCTGTTAAAATCTTTTTTATTTACACCACTATTAATGTGACATCAGAGTTCTGGAATACATAAAAAAAAATACCCGAGTTGAGGGAAATGGGAAAATGGAATAAGATGAAGTGAAGCGGATTGTTTTATAATAGTAGAATGTCACAAAACCTCTTAATGCTCCGCTTACAATCATTGGTTCACTAATTCAATACACTATGGTAAAAAGTCACCATTAAAAAATTTTCTAAATGTCATACACAATTTTATTTCCTGATTTTACACATCACATTCCTGCTGCAGGAAAACACACCACCCTGAGATATGAGCTCACACCCTTTTTATCATTAACAATCACAGCCGCAAAGTACAATATTTCTGACAAAGTGTGTTAAAGACATCCTCATCAGACAGAATGCCTGAGTTTTCACAAAGTGAAGCGTTGTCGTAGAGGATGGAGCGTACCTGTTTTCCAAACTGGTTACACGGGAAGCCTATGATGCGTAAACCCTTCTCAGTGTACGTGGTGTGCATGGCCGCAAACTGAGTGTAGTTTACTGGAGTCTTTCCTCATTTAGAGGCTACATTCGTGATGATGCATACGAAGCCTCTGGACATGAGAGAAAACAAATTATAATGGCGACAGATTGGAAAAAGTTTAACACATGCCTTTTATCTTTCCAGGTTACTACGGTTAACCATCAAGGACTCATTATGACGGGCCACCAAACTTTATTACGATCCTAGAACTGATTACATTGCTGTAGCCAAGACTTTGATCTCAACCCTTGAAACTAGTTACACTGTTGAGCTGCACCTGCCTGGAAAACACAAACAAGACATGTTACCTGTATTTTTCCAAAGACACCTCGTTCCCATCTATGTCTTTGGCAGAGAATTCATAAATACTCTTGGCGCTTTTCCAGTCATTGGCCTGCGCACACTGCAATAAATAAGGGAAAAGCTATCAGGGTCAAAGGATAGGAAAGTCACCATGTCATATGCATGCTGCAAGAGAGAATAAAGTACTAATTACAGATTTTCCACAAACAAGTGTAAGTAAGAATCCACCAAAGGCATGTTTATCATGCAGTGTTTAATCAGATCACTGGACACTTCAGTAGAAAACAGAATCCATCCAACACTCAAAACAAGCCTGACTGCTGAAGGTGGTGCCCAATCAAGAGAGTTAGGCTTTCATGCAAAATCCGTAATATTTAAATTTGCATGAAACAGATGGAAAGAGTGCACCAATCTGATTATCATCAATTATAAGCTGAGTCGACCCAGGAATGAAAGCGTTTTAATCTTGTGAGTCAGCAAATCTTTTTAAGACTCAAACCAGATACTGCTGGATGTGGACTGATGTGTCAACTGGGTCGAAGATTCATTTGCTGAAATAGGGAGAAGTTTGAGTTTCTCAATAATGTGACTGTTTAGAAAAAAATCCCATGCTTGTGATGCAGTGTTCTCAATGTTAAGTTAATAGGAAATAAGATGTAATCAATTGCAATCATATCATTACACATCCACCATCATGGATTATGCACCTTACACAACGTTAGGGCAAAGGTCCTTGATGTGATTGCTGTGATAAGCCTGGGATGCACACAGGTGCCGTTAATAATAATAATCCCTCTGCTGCACTGTTAGCCAACACCACACACACACTTCTTTTAAACATCACAGGTGTGACTGCAGTTCTGACGATCGGGCCTCATGTTTCCACATGCAAATAAATCACACACACACAGCTGACCTAAAACACACATCAGTAACGCGGATGAGAAAAATAAAAGGTTAATCTTCTTAATCTTGTACCATTTGCTCAACACCAGTACTCAAACTGGAGCATCTTTACTCAAGAGCAGACAACCTTTTGTTTCACATGCACACACCCACCCACACAGACTCAAGGATGATCTTGATAACATTAGTTTGTAAGATCAGGTTCTGCTTGATTAGCAACTCATACAACCGTTATTAAACAGAACTGAGGCATGTCAGAACCAGCAGTGTATAGAATGACATCGGTCCTTTGCATTACGTCACTAGTCTTTCGCAGTCACGTGGCTTAAAAAACGGAAGTCAATGTTACAGAAAATTCTAAATTATAAGAGTTGTTAGACTCAAACATTGATCAGTAATGAACACTAGCTGTGTATTAGCTTACGATTAAATCTGGTCACGTGGTAATAAATACATATTAAGATAAGTCATTAATCTTTAGCTATGTTTATAATTGTTTACTCAAAAATTAACTGCTCTGTTTCTGACATTTTATTAATCTTATAACTCGTTTTAATCCTGTATTACCCAACAAATCTAAAATGCTATGCTAGCTCGCTAACACAGGTTAATAATCCAGTCTTAAAAAGCCTGCTGCAATGTTTCATCAGAAATAACCGCCATGTTTATTTAGGAATAACCGCGGTGTGATTAGTGTAATAAACAGACTCAGATGCGAACATGTAATTTAATGTACATTCCTGACGCAGTTTGTTTTTTGATGACAATGCAGGATTAAACCCGGCTAACACCATTGCTAACGTTTAGCGCTCGTGTCATTCCGCAGTGGAACAGATTAACGCGCGCGCACAAACAAACACACTTCATACACACTGGCCTTTCACCCACTAATTACCCTTCAACTTCTCGAAATTACACACATTCGCGTGTTCAAACATTCAGCGTAATATGAGCACTAAACGCGTTAAGGTTGACGAATACACGCCGTGTGACTGCAGCTCTTACCATAGCTCTGCTCAAGCCTCTGCCTCCGAGAGCAACAAACACCAGCGCTCTGTGTAACAACCACATTGTGTCATGGACGTCATTCCCTGATCACGCCCACGACCGGCTAAGTCACGCCCACAAATACGCCAACCCGCGCCCTGTATCCCTGCAAGAACTATAACTAACACTACTATACATCAGAATCAGAGTTTTAATAGACAAGTGTGTTGATATACACTCAAAGAATCCGTTTCTGGCTGTTTGTGACTCTTAAAGTACACCAACATAAAATACTATACATCATCACTACCTAATAAGTACACAAAATTCAATAACTATACATAATAAATAAAGACCAGTAAAAAAACATATACATAATGTGTCAGCACTGTGCATTATTTCAGTCTGCATGGTAGTGCAAGTAACCGTAGTGTGTGTCATATATGATCTACATCCACCCATGAACCTCCGTAGTCCAACTAGGGACTGTGGGGGACAATAGTGAATACCATTGTATTTGTTCCTATTTTACGGCCGTGGTGGGAGCTGAGGTCAACATTCACACACTATGGGCAATTTGGGAGTGCCAATTAGCCAGCATGTCCTTGGACTGTGGGAGGAACCTGGAGGACCAGGAGGAAAAACACCAAGCATTTAGAGAACATGCAAACTACGGTAGTGCAAATAACCGTAATGTACAGTAGGGTGTCAAACGGTTTCTGAGCATCAGTTGTTATGCCTGCATAGGCTACACTGTGAGCTGTCCACTAGCATTCTAGAAGGCAACAGTGGCTGTCTCAGAAGATCTCAGTAGAGATGTGGATTGGCTCATTTACTACTACAGAACAAGTTATAAAATTAATATATATATAAAAGTTTCTAAAATAAATAACCAGACTGGTTCCAAATCAGACCCACCGCTCTCAAATAATATATATATATATATATATATATAAAATTAGAATTTATTATCGTACATCGTCTGGATTCCCAAATTAATGAGAAGCTCGAGACGGGGCTTAATCTGGGGCGGGGCTGCACGTGTCTCCCCGCCCATATAGTTTCTTATTGGTTGTAAGTAAATCGATGACGTCGATGCAACGTTCCTCCCACAACTCATCCCATTGGTTAGTGAAATGTAGTGAAGGCCATGTCCACACGTAGCCGGGTATTTTTAAAAACGGGGATCTTTTCTTTTTCGTTGTTTTTTATAAAATAATTCTGGCCACACGATCTAGGGTTTAAAAATATATTTGTCCACATGAAAACGCAAAACGCCCTGTTAAGCGCTGTTAGGAGTCTTCTTAACCAACAGATGGCCAATCACAAGCCTAGACAAAACGTCATTACCTGTTGCGCTTTATAGAAGTCTGACGGGTCTCGTGCCAAACCGCCGTCGCTGTCTGCGGGGTCTGTGTCGTTTTGTACAGTATGTAGCATCAGTGAGCTTAGTAGTACATTCAGGCACCTCTGTTCATTAACGTAATGTGCGCGTGAATGCGCGTGCGTGTACACGCATGTAAAAAGTCCCGTACGCAACGTTAACACAGTCACTAGTTTACTGTACGTACGTCCCCTATTGCACAAATCAAGGAGACGAGCACAGTTACATCATCGGCACAAGGTGACGTTACAACAAGCCGAAATCTCCGTTTCTGGCAATGCGTGACTATAAATCAAAATGTCAACTGATCCGAGTTTATTTACAGCTTTATTATTATTATTATTATTATTATTATTATTATTGTTAATAAAATACATAAATGTGGAATATTCTCACCACTGTCCTTATGTCATTAAATTAATAAATAGAAATGGGTTGTTTAACATTAGAATTGTTTATAAATACAAACATTTATGACACATGAATGAATTACGATGACGAATTAATTTCACTTTTATTTATACAAGATGAAACTGTTTACAGTTATTTCTGATAGAGGAGAAAGCAGCAACATCTCTCTGTCAAGCATTAATTCTCCCTCCCAATCTAAGAATGGCACGCGAAACAACAGTCTGGGTCCTCTATGTCATCATAAAATCCTCTGAGGCAACCACGTTTCCCATTTCCGTAATAACCGAAGCAGGTCTTGAATAACGTTTTACACATTTTGCATTGTTTTATTTCAAAAGGCACCCGTAATTCAGCCTTTGATGTTTCACTCCATTTTTCCCAGTTCATAACACCTGTAGCCAAAAACACACACAAAAGCAGAACTCATCTAGGATTGTTAGCCATGATACAGCTTTAAAAATACAATAAACAAAATTACATTTAAAAAAAACGGACAGATGCTTACTGTCAAGCCATGCATAGTGTGCCTTCTGTCTGAACAGGTTCGTTTTTAGAATTGCACTAAAGCAACTGCAAGTAAGCGAGAGATTCATGTAGGCAGCATCTCCATCCTGTAGCACTACTTCCAAGAGTATCATTTCCAAGATCTCCATGGGTAACTGTAAAGTATATGGAAAAGGTTTAAACCTTCAATTGCTTGAATGAAACAGGACAGTATTCCAGCACTTAAGAGACTTACATCCAAAAGATGCAACTCAGGAGTCATGCTTGCGTTTTGTGCCTAAAAAGGATAGCAGAGAAGACATGTAATTCTACATATGTTAAGAGATTACGACAAAATAAATCATATTAAGTATAATTAAATTACATTATTTTCAGTTTGCCTCTTGAGTCTCTTTGTTGCATGTCTTATATCTTTAGACCTGCAATGAAAAGTAGTAAAGAAGAGGTATGTTTGTATTATGTAAATAAAGGTTTTCAAAATAATAAGTGCTACGCCTTTGACATTCAAAATTGACTGATTCTTATTAAACGTACAAAAGTTACTCTTTGTGCTTTTGTTCATGACCCTAAATAGATTAAAAACTGAAGTGATTATGCATATCGTCAAATGTAAATTTACAATACTGCAATAAATTGTATTATATTGCACAGGCCTAGTATGTATAATGTAAAAGCGACGCCTCAGCAAATAATTTAGTGCTAGGTCATAAAATGTAGAGAAATAAAGAATAAAGAAGACAATAAACCTCAAGGTGAGATTCTTCAGCAAACACCACCATCTCCTAATACCAGGCATATATGTCTGAGGGAGAAAAAAAAAGAAAAAAATATATATATAATATTTTTTATTACTTTCTAATTATATGGCAAATATACATTAGAGCTTTTACTTACCTCTGTAAAATCAAAGTCCCATGCGGTTGCAAAGCTCAGGGAATACTGGAATTGTAAACATTACTAATACATTTGCTCTATACTGGATCAAAATCTAGCAAGAAAACATCAGCTTTATAAACTTACATTCAGGAAAAAGATGCCACAGTTGTTGCTCAAATGTTGTCGTGGAATTGTAAATAGAATGGAATGGAATAGAAATGAATAGTGCAAACACAACAAATTATCGTGCACCTGGCAACATTGCATGGAAGTCTATGGGGGGGAGTGGGTGGAGCCTAGTGGCCATTCGAGTAATTGCATGTTTTGGCACTTGGCATTCCCTTTTTTCAGAACGGTCACCCGCCGCGCGGCCTCGGGATACGACGTATTTATACTACTATTAGACGAATATTACTTATTTTAAGCAGCCCAAAATGTATTCTTAAATAATTTTTAAAGATAAATAATGTGACTTTAACGAGCTAAAAACATTCAGATTTATTGAGACCATTACTGCTGCTGTTACGTGTTGCTACGTAACCTCTAATTTGCGTGTTTGTCGGCAGAGCCTCCGTAACGCGCCGCTGGTGTAGTGGTATCATGCAAGATTCCCATTCTTGCGACCCGGGTTCGATTCCCGGGCGGCGCACGTATCAGTTTTAATTTAGGCCAGTGGGGTATGACCAGTTAGGGCTGCTGGTCACTACTGATTAGGAGGTCAGTAATCAGGCTACACTATTTTTCCAAAAGTATTTGCTCGCCCCCATTTAAACCATAGTGTTTAATATATGATGGTGACCCACTACTGGGAAGGCTTTCCACAGGGTTTTGGAGTGTGTTTATGGGAATTTTTGACCGTTTTTCCAGAAGTGAATTTGTAGCCAAGTGGTCAAGTAGGCTTTTATTGTCAATTCAACCATATACAGTTCAGTACACAGTGAAACGAAACGACATACCTCCAGGACCAAGGTGCTACATACATGCAATAACATAAATTAACAACACAACATAAATTACCAACACACTTTACCGGAACCAGCTAACTAACTAACTAAGAGGACTAATTAGCTGACTAGCTCAGATATGACAGATTTACATTTTTAAGTTAACCTAAAACTATCAATTTCTATACAAAAAAGGGACAGCAAAAAACAACAGACAACAAAGTAGACGTGCAAATGTGCAAACAAAGAGCTATATGACAAACACAACAACGTAACACGTTACAGTACTTAAAAAAAATCTCTAGTGATGAGGTACGAGTTGAGGTAGTGGGAAGAGCAGCAATGTAATTTCTGAAGAAGTAGCAATGATTAAAAAAACAAACAAACAAACAATATATATATATATATATATATATATATATATATATATATATATATATATATATATATATATATATATATATATATGTGTGTGTGCAAATAGCAAAGCTTGTGGGTGATAACTATTACATAGTCCGGATGTGTGTGCCTGAATGCTTCGGTAACTTTTTTCCAGATGGCAGCAGGGTGAAAAGTGAGTGTGAGGTGTGTGTCCTGTCAGCCACAATGCTGGCAATGCATCAAAAGGATGAATTGGGTTGAGGTCAGGACAGTTAAGTTTTTCCACATCAAACTCGCTTATCCATGTCTTTCTGGACCTTGATTTGTGCACTGGCGTTATTGGTACAGGAAGCATGAATCCCCAAACTGTTCCCACAAAGTTGGGAGCATGTTGTCCAAAATGTCTTGGTATGCTGAAGCATTAAGAATTCTTATTACTGGAACTAAGGGGGGCCGAACCCAACTCCTGAAAAACAACCATACACCATAATTGCCCCTCCACCAAACTTTACACATGGCATAATGCAGCACATTAACTGATTAGAGATGCTGAAGATAAAGAGGAGAACAACAATTTGTTAAGGAATGCATGGTGCAATGCTAAAATAAAATAATTTTTAACTGCAATGAAATTAAGGCTGTTTATTGTACACGTTAACTTCAATAATACATCATATAAGATAAAATAATAAAAACAGCTAGATAAAAAAAGGTTAGTAAGCTTATGTTTACTTAGTTTACTGTAATCTCATAAAAGGAAAGTTCCTTTTTAAGTTGCAGGTCAATCAGTTTTCTGGGTCGAAATGATTTAGAAATACATTTTATTTCTGTATGAGTGACTACAAGACCAGAAGATGGCGGTAATGCACCAGTGGGAGGATGCCAACCCCCGGTAAACACCAAGAAGACACGAAGAAGACAAATTCGACTTCACTGAATACATTTTCCTTTCCAAGATATTAAATAAAATACATAGAAATACATACATTATAACAGACATTTGATATATCGGCGGACATCAAACACATAAAAAAGATTAAACTCATTAATAAAATGCAGGCAAATAATTAGTCACAGTTTCGGGGTCCCACTCTCTGTGACGTCATTAACCGGAAGTGATTTTCGAGAGAGTGTGTTTCGCTTGAAAAAGTGGGTGAATATCTACAGCTGTAAATCACACCTATATTGAATATAATAATAGTTAATAATAATAATAATAATAATACTTAATTATTTAAAGCACTATGGATGATGAAGAGGAGACTTACCGCCTGTGGAAGATCCGGAAGACGATAATGCAGGTTCGAGAATTTTCTCTTTGAGCACGCTGTGATGTTTACACACTTCCACATGGCGTCCGGTTTTTACACACACCTCGACAGCTCATTCACACACACACACCACTGATTTAATGTTAACATTTAAAGCCACGGCGGGACACAAAGATTATTATAAGGACAAAAAGCTACAAAAAGTCAGGAGTGCATCTGAAGGAGGCTGAGATCACGTGACTAAACTGGTCAACAAATGCAATACACACAGATATAAAACAAATGTTCACTGATTAGCCATAACATTATGACCACCTGTCTAATATCGAGTTACTGTGACTGTTTTACTACTAATATTAGTTGGTACTAATATTGGGCTGACATCCCAGAATGCATTGCTGCTTTATACAACACAGTCTGATTACAGCAGGTTAGATTTATAGAAGATGATTAATGATCAGAATGAAAAGTGAAGCTTAGAATTTCACGACAGAATAAATCTTGGAGGCCCCTGAAGATCACACGTTCATAATTATGGCATAAAGGTTGTACGTGAAGTCAAATCATTCAGAATGGATTGTTCTTCCCTTTAACCTTTGCAGCTCTGCCACGATCGGGGTTACTTGGTGACGCAGGACGAGTTGGATCAGACACTTGACGAGTTTAAAAGCCAGTTCGGGGACAAGCCGAGCGAGGGCCGACCCCGGAGGACAGATCTCACGGTGCTCGTGGCTCACAATGACGATCCTACGGACCAGATGTTCGTCTTCTTCCCGGGTGAGTGACGAAGATATGTCTCATTATACACAAATATCTTCTTGAGCCACAACTCATTTCTTCATATTAAATCAAATTCAAGTGAAGAAATGTGAACTGCTGTTTTACTGTGACAGGCTGCAAAGTGCTTAAAGATTCTATTTAACTATAAATCGGTTGTTTATGTATCAACCTCAGTAGCAACCTCATTTCCCCTCGCCTCTGTTCCAACCTCTCAGATTTAAGTGTCAGCTGTAGGGGCAGGACTCCCGATGTGACATTAGAAAGATACCTAGGTGCCGATTTACCAACGATAAAGATGAACATTAAAAATGTCCTTAACTTTCCTGATTAATCAAAATCTTCAACCAGGGACAGATAAAGTAGATGCAATAAAGTATAACTCGTAATTAAAGCTTAAAGATGATGGATGGCAGTTAAGGGAGTTAAGTCTTTACCTCTGATTCTAGCAGCTATTTTGCTCGAGTTAAGAATGAAATGTTCGCACGCTTTGGAGATGTCTGCTCGTGAAGGTGTCTGCCACCATGCTCTTACTCCCTTCACCCCACGTCAAGAGTCCTCACAGTTTGCGCGAGAATCAAACATTGATCTGGCCGTTACATCTGGCGTAAAGAGAACATCATACCAACTGTCAGACATGGTGGTGGTGGTGGTGGTGTGATAGTCTGCGGCTTTGCAGCTTCAGGACCTGGACGACTTGCTATAATTGACGGAATCATGAATTCTGCGCTCTACCGGAAAGGAGAATGTCTCCCCTCCTTTCAGCTTGTCACCTCAAGCTTAATATTTGGGTTATGAAGCAGGACAATGATCTGAAACACATCAAAATTAAGGTTTTGGACTGTCCTAGTCAAAATCCAGACTTAAATCCGATTGATGACCTTAAACAGGTTAAACCCTCCAGTGTGGCGGAAGAATTGAAACAATTCTGCATACAGGAGTGGGACAAGATATCTGTACAGTTGCGAAATATTGGGATTTGAACATGGCCACTTATCGCAATCGTTTGATTGCAGGTGTTACTGCCAAGGATGGCACAACCGGTTATTAGGTTTATAAGGCAATTATTTTTTCACACAGGGCCAGGCAGGTCCGGACAGCTTTTTTTCCTCTTAATAAATGAAATCATCATTTAAAAACTGCATTTTGTATTTACTTAAGTTATCTGTGTGTTATATTTAGAAAATGAGTGTGACTCGTATGCAAAAAAAAAAAAAAAACGGGAAAAATACTTTTTCACTTTGTCACACGAGAGAATCATGATGCATAACTGAATTGTTTTTTGATGCATAATGATATGTATATATGACATTTCATGATGCATAACTGAACAAATTTTTTTTTTTTTTTTTTTTTTTTACAATAATGCGTGAATGAGTCATAGGGCAATGTGTGGCTTAAAACACACACACACACACACAAAACATTCTTCTGCATAATATAAAAAATTATCTTCAGCTACAGGGACTGGACTGAAAATGAGAGCCCAAAAAAGTGTCTCTTTGCACAGCAGTGCACTTTGTATAATTGCAGTCACTTTTTTTAAAAAATTTTTTTAGCTACAGTAATGAGGAACGGAAGCTGAGAGTGAATATTGTGACTGATTTGGATTTTCATTCTGTAGGTTTCTAGGTTTGTGTAAAAAAAATTTTATTTGTTTGTTTTTTGCAGAGGAGCCCAAGGTGGGAATTAAAACCATTAAAATGTACTGCCAGCGCATGCAGGAGGAGAACATCACCCGTGCTATTATTGTGGTCCAGATGGGCATGACACCTTCGGCTAAACAGGTGACACACACATACACGCACACACCCATGATGAAACATGACAACACATCTCCCTCCTTCAGTATAGCTGTAAACCTATTTACTTTTCAAATTTCTGCCCCCTAGTGGACACATTCATGTTAGGTGTGTAGTATAGATAATAGGTGTGTAATAGAGGTTTTTTTTTTTTAAGGGGGGGGGGTGTCTCTACAGGCAAAAGTATTTGGACACATACAACTTAGACTTAGTAACCTTCGAGGTGCCGTTTTTGTACGAACGTGTTGAATATTTCCGCAGTCGCTGGTGGACATGGCACCGAAGTATATCCTGGAACAGTTCCTGCAGCAAGAGCTGCTCATCAACATCACAGAGCACGAGGTGAGAGATGTGCTTCCTGAAGTTGTGCCTTTAACAACTGTATTTAAAGGTGTTTTTTTTTTTATTATTATTATTATTTAATAACATGATCACTGATGCTGTCTACTGCGTCGTGTCTGCAGCTGGTCCCTGAGCACATCGTGATGACGAAGGAGGAAGTGACGGAGCTCTTAGCGAGATAGTATCCTTACTAACACTGACACGGTCTAAAAATAAAGTCTGTTTTGCAGCTGATTGAGACAGAAATGATTCTAAAAACAACGGTGTGTGCAGTCGTTGGGGTCCGCTCCGCCACCCGCTGACCTCTGACCACTGATTATACATTTTCAGTACTTAATTCTGGAGAGCGTAGGTTATTAAAGGAAATGTAAATTAATTATTGGGCCTGTGTTGTGACTTGACACTTTTCCTTCCGTGCGAGTTTTCCTTCACCTTTGTCAGTAAACTGAAGGAGAGCCAGTTACCCAGGATCCAGGCTGGAGACCCGGTGGCTCGATATTTCGGCCTGAAAAGAGGCCAGGTAACACATTATTAATATTACTCATACTGACCTGTATTATTATTATTATTATCATCATTGATTTTATTTGTATTATCAATAACAGCATATTTCCAATATTTCCTTAGTAATTATAATTACCCGTAATCACTAATTAAAAACAGGATTATGTATTAGTGAATGCAGTGGGGGAAAAAATCTAAAAGTAAACTTTATTATATTGTGACCATCATAAGTATTGTATATTTATATACCAACACTTAGATCTCATAATCACAAAAAGTACTTTATAATTAAAGTTATTTGTAAAATATTGATAAAAGGTAAAAGTTTATTATTTATTATTATTCTCATGATTATTAACAGTAATATGAAACTGAATAAGATGTTTTGTGTCTGAACCAGGTGGTGAAGATCATCCGGCCGAGTGAGACTGCAGGACGCTATATAACCTACAGACTTGTACAGTGAAGCTGCAGCGGTGAGGCGAACGTACCCTTACACGATATTCATTATCGTCACGTCACTACTGTGACGTCACCGCGGACATCCTGCTGCTACATGTTGAGAGATTTTTTTTTTGTTGTTCTTCCAGGTTATTCATTAAGATCATCTGTTCTTCGAGGAGGTGTGATTCGAAGCGTAGGTGTGACTTGTGCCCTTTAGTCTCAGTAACGGCATGTACAACCCAGTAACTTTATTCTCAGTAGTAGTTTTTGGACAGATGTACATTCATTTCATTTACAATTAAATTGTCGTTGTAAGAATTGCTGAATATTAAACATGTTTTTGTAATAAGTTGTCTAAAAATTTTTTTTTTTGCTTGATTTCTTGCTTGTTTTTATTTAGCTATTTGTTTCCACAGTACCAAAAGTTTTAGATCCTTTGATACAAAAGGGAGAATGCATAAGGATTCCATGTACATTGCCGTTCTTTAACACGGCAAAATATTTTCATTTTTTCCCCCTTGTTGCTGTTCTTCATTATATATTTGTAATTTAAGAACAGGACAGGAACAAAGACTAAAATATAACATTTTGATACAAATAAAAAAAGGTGAACCTCCATACAAATAATTGTCCAAAAAATATATTTTTTTAAAGCCTGACTAACTGTAGTCTCAAACGGTGACAAAAAACGCATTTACATATTACTCAATCATCCACTGTAATGTAGGGACTCCTGACATCTCCAGTATAAGTACTTCGTAGTTCATACAGAAATTAATACTACTTGTGCTCTCAGGTCATTTCCTGTGTTTTTTTGTTTGTTTGTTTGTTTTTTACATGTAAACCAAAATAAACAGCATGTAATACAGATAAAGAAATAAAAAGAAAATCTGAGGCTAAAATTTAGATTGAGATGATGTTATTACTCGGCCACTGTCTCATATGAATGTATACACAGGAAGTAGGTTAGCGGAAGCGTACTGACCAGCAGTAAGCCGTTAATCTGTAAATCTACAGTATACTGTATATAAATATTAATTCTCCAGTTACCACCACATCACGATCATTTCCTCCTCCTTTGTGGAAAATTATTATACCCAATATCAATTCATGGAGATGAATAAAATGTTGAAAATATTAAAATCAGTGGATTAACATAGAAATCAGCAAACATCAAATAATATAAGTTAGTAAAAAAAAAAAAAATCTGTCTAATGACAAATGATACAGATTAACATCCATCTGTACAACACTGTAGTTTCAGTAGTAAAGATCATACATCTTTTTGTTTCCTCTTAATTCCTGTTATAACTGAACATCTTTTTAAATGGAACATTTTCTTTTAGGAATACACACACATCTCATTACAACCATTACACAGTCTGGTCATGAATACAGTTCACACATGCAGAGCGCGAGGATCAGGAGATGTTTAACCAAAACTGATTTGGTTAAAAATGCACTGAAGTCAAAGTGGAGTTTTAATCAAAATATAACTGAATGTAAAAATATATATAATAATGTTAAATATGCATTAATGTAAATTACACTGTAAAAAAAAATGCAGGGCTAAATCATTAGCCACATTTCTGATTTATCGTTCATACTTGCATAAAAGTGTAAGTAACAAATAATTTGTCTGGGGCAACCTGAAAACTGCCTTTTAGTAGCCAAAAAGAAGAATATATATATCTATATTTTTAAAAAGAATCACTAATTTAATTTACAACAATTTATAAACCACTTTTCTCTTTTGATCACAGACTTTCATAGACTGTTAAATGTAACTAAGAACTAATACATAGGCTTGTTTTTTTTTTTTTCTTTCTTGGCATTTGTCCATTTTGTCCACAAGATCTGGCACAAATCTGCAGCATTGTGGCTCTCTAGGACCGAACTTGCCTACCCCTGACCTAACACATAAGCTTTATGAAGAGCAAAAAATTAGTATCAGATTATTGTATGTATTATAGTTGTAGGACAGTATCGGATGCTGGGTTACTCTTTTCCAGACCTGAAATTGTAGAAATTCAGGATCTGTATGCACATTGCACATTTTTAGGAAAACTGAAACCTAAAAGCCGACCGTCTTTAGAAGGTCAAGAAAAGAGCGCTGACTGTTTATCAAAAGCTTTTTTTCCCCCTCCATTACATTTTTATCAACTCATTTTGTTACATTCACTTCAATGGGTGCCTAAAAGCATTCAATCACTAGTCTAAAACATCTCCATCACACATATACTGTACACGAACATACTCATCTCACAGCAAGAACTGTTTAAAACAATTGTTCAGTGCATTAGACTTTCATGAGTGTGCTGATTGATCAACCTGACGCTTCTGTTTTAACACTATTTTCTCTTAATATTGGAATCATTTTTTTTAACCAGAGTTAAAGTAGCTACAGACTGACATGGATGGATGAACTGCTCTCTACTGGTCGACCGGCTCCTCTGCATCTGCTTCTGTTAAGTCGTCCGTGTTAGCGGCCTGCTCGGGGATAGTCTCTGGGACGAGTGTGCTCAGGTCCAGACTCGCTCGGGGACTTAGCTGGTCGTCATCCGTGCTGGTCTCGCTCTCCTGGCTCACCAGAATGCGCCGTTTACTCACCTTGCCCATGTCCTCTCCCTCGGAATCCGAGTCCAGAGAGCGCTCGCGGGAACCAGACGACCCCAGGGAGTTGACTGGATTAAAACATATTCCGTTAGTCAAATAATGGAAGTAATTATGATGATAAAAATCCAGGATCAAATCTGTAGATTAATACTAATTAGCAATTTGTGTTAGTGTCTCACCACAGTCTTGCTCTGAGATCGGTCTGGTCTGCCCTCCCTCGACCTCCAGAACATCAACACTCTCCTACAAATAAGAAGTTCCATTTAAATAATAATAATAAATATAGTTGCAAGCAACGATGACGGGCCCAAGCACCCTGTGCCATTCCCACCCCGGGCGCAGCGCACAACCTGTTTTATTTGCGTGCGTTAAGACCTCGAAAAAGCCATCGGTGTGATGTGTGAGTGTGTTTGTGTGCATGCAGGGCTAGTGTGTGTGTGTGTGTGTGTGTTAACATTTGTGATGTGTATGTGTGTACAATATGCCGCAGATGCTGGAAGAAAAGCCTCACACTGTGTGATGTTCCTGAATGTGATGTCACTGAACGTGATGTCACTGAAGGTGTCATTGAATATAATGTCACTCAATATAATGCCACACAGAAAGTGATTAATAATTTTTCTGTGTAAGTTTAAGACATTATCACGGCTGACCCGTTTGAGATATCAAAAATCCCTCCGCAATTTTGCATCCTCAATGCCTTTAGATCTCTTCAGCCCGGTTTGGTGATGATCGTATAAATTCCCTGGGAGGAGTATATCAAAATCCATCAGGTGTGTTTTTGCGAACAACTCAAAATAACTGGCCTCCTTTTGCGTTGAGCCCAGGACATGCAGTGCGAAAGTTGTTCGGCTCGATGAGCTCTAAATGTGTACAGAGTTTCATGTGCCTACGTGAAAGTGTGTATGAGTTATGGATCAAAATCTCTTGTGAGGGCCCCTGAGGCCCTCGAGCTACGCCCGTGGCCCAGACAGGCATCCGAATGGCAGCAGATTCCAACCTGTCCGCCAAGTTTCATGAGTTTTTGAGCATGTTAAGACCCCCGAAAAGTCCAAAAGGGTGGGAAAAAAAAAATCCTTAGGAAAACAAGAAGGTCCTGCGCACCTTACACCCGGACGCACCAGAAGGACAGCATTTAAAGGGAATATCCTAATACCATCATGACATCATTTTAAAATGGGGAGAATTTTCTGTTTAGATCACCAAAAAGCCCCAGATGCTGGGAAAAATAGTATCACACAATGATTTCACTTAATGAGCGTGATGTCACTCGATATGACGTGGTTATTAACCACTTCCTGCAAAGGTTTAAGGCATCGTTACAGCTGACCCGTTTGAGAAATCAAAAATGCCTCTGCAGTTTTGCATCCTCAATGTCTTTAGATCACATGAGCCCGGTTTGGTAGCGATCGTATGAGAGTGCATCAGATTCCTTCGGGTGAGTTTTGCAAACGACACAACATAACTGACTCCCCAACAACTGGGCCCCAATAATGTAATATTTATGCATGATGCATTAGTGCCAGAGTTGCAATATCTCAAGGACGCACAAGTCTCTCATACACTCTCATTCTTATTTTTCCCCATGATGTTTTGTCAGTCTGTGAAACAGCACCTCCTCCCTAACATGTTTTTTTTATGCCAAGGCCCATCCCTGGCGCGACAACCTAGGAGCCGTACTTCTCTTTGATCACTGTGTTGGGTATTATAATCTGGCATCGTTATCTGTTGAGACTCCAGCGCTCTGCTCTCACCTGGGTCTGGATGGTGAGGGTCAGGGTAGATGAAGACGTAGACGTAGCCCGAGAGTCTGAAGGGCTGAAGATGTGATCCTGGAAGATGATGAGAGTCTCTACGATGCGGGCCTGGTGAGGATAGTCCACCAGCGAGGAGAGGGAAATGGTGGCGCCTGTGGGTTTGGGTCTCATCAGGGTCGGGCCGAACACGATGCCCAGATTACTGAAGCTCATCTTGTTATCGTCCTCTAACTCAGCCACTCTGAAGGACAGAGAGAGAGAGAGAGAGAGAGAGAGAGAGAGACGGAGAACCCGGAGCAATAAGATATAAGTCATTACTGAAGGAACATTTTGGCTAAGATTGTGATTAATTCCCGCACATAAATGTCACCCCATTCACCTGCGCAAGTGCCGAACTATGTATTTCAATGTGGAGGTTTTGGCTGGTGGAAGATCTTTCAGCAGCTCTCCGAGTTTCTCTACCAGATGGACCACTTTTGGGTCGGTCTGCTCTCCCTGATCCAGCACCTCAGGACCCTTCACGCCGTCTGAGCCATCAGAGTGCAGACTCTCCTTCGCCAGCCCCATCAACTTGTTATACATGTGGAACGGCATGATGGGCTCGGGCAGCTGGGAAGAAAGTAAGCGGACATTAAACAGGGGTTTATATCTACAGTATCTTATATTCACACGAATAAACTGTAGGCACGAATGAGTCTGTTGTACTTCACTAATAACAAGCTACTGTTGTATATGAATGCAATCATGACTAATCATCGGACACACCCCTTCACACACACACACGCTCTTCACCCTCCTGCCATCTGGAAAAAAGGTTCCTGAAGTATTCAGGCCCTCTCATCCAGACTGTGCAATAGTTTCTACCCACACGTCATCCGTCTACTCCGCAAAAAACGACTGGACTGATAAACACACACACACTCACACTCAGTAAAATAAACATTCACCTCTATACAATGGGACTGGACTGATAAACACACATACACACTAATCTACAACCATCCAGCAAAATTCAACACCAAATTTGAAATTGCTTTTTTTGCACAAATATTTATATTATCAGCTGCTACTCACAAGAAATGTTTTTTAATCTATCATACCATCAGCTTGCACTACCTCAACCCACTATCTCAGTACATCACAGTTTATTGCATTGTGTCATGTTGTTGCGTTGCCACTCTGTTTGCACATGTGCACAACACACTTTACATACATATTTTTGTACAGTAAAGTCTTCTGTATAGTACTTTAGAATATTTTTTTTTTTTATCATTTCTGGTGTCAATTTGGTTTGTCTCAATTATCTAGTCAGCTAATAAGGTGTCCTAGTTACAGTGGCTAGTTAGTTTCTGTTAATTTATGTTGTATGTATGAAGCACCTTGGTCCTGGAGGAGCACCACTTTGTTTCACTGGTACTGAACTGTATGTGGTTGAAATGACAATAAAACCCTTCTTGACTTAACTTGACTCATATTGAGTTACTATTTTAAAAAAGGAATTTAAATGTATAATGTTTAAACGTGAATACACACGTGGACAAAATTGTTGGTACCCTTCGGTCAATGAAAGAAAAACTCACAATGGTCACATAAATAACTTTAATCTGACAAAAGTAATAATTTAAAAAAATTCTATGAATGTTAACCAATGAAAGTCAGACATTGCTTTTCAACCATGCTTCAACGGAATTATTTAAAAAAATAAACTCATGGAACAGGCCTGGACAAAAATGATGGTACCCCTAGAAAATACTGAAAATAATGTGACCAAAGGGACATGTTAATTCAAGGTGTGTCCACTAATTAGCATCATAGGTGTCTACAATCTTGTAATCAGTCAGTGGGCCTATATATAGGGCTCCAGGTAGTCACTGTGTTGTTTGGTGACATGGTATGTACCACACTCAACATGGACCAGAGGAAGCGAAGGAAAGAGTTGTCTCAGGAGATTCGAAAGAAAATTATAGACAAGCATGTTAAAGGTAAAGGCTATAAGACCATTTCCAAGCAGCTAGACTACAGTTGCACATATTATGACTACAGTTGCACATATTATTCAGAAATTTAAGATCCATTGGACTGTAGCCAACCTCCCTGGACGTGGCCGCAGGAGGAAAATTGATGACAAATCAAAGAGATGGATAATCCGAATGGTAACAAAAGAGCCCAGAAAGACTTCTAAAGAGATCCAAGGTGAACTTCATGCTCAAGGAACATCAGTGTCGGATCGCACCATCCGTGGTTGTTTGAGCCAAAGTGGACTACATGGGAGATGACCAAGGAGGACACCATTGTTGAAAACAAATCATAAAAAAGCCAGACTGGAATATGCCAAACTACATGTTGACATGCCACAAAGCTTCTGGGAGAATGTCCTATGGACAGATGAGACAAAAATGGAACTTTTTGCCAAGGCACATCAGCTCTATGTTAGCTCACAGACGGAAAAATGAAGCATATGAAGAAAAGAACACTGTCCCTACTGTGAAACATGGAGGAGGCTCTGTTATGTTCTGGGGCTGCTTTGCTGCATCTGGCACAGGGTGTCTTGAATCTGTACAGGGTACAATGAAATCTCAAGACTATCAAGGGATTCTAGAGAGAAACGTGCTGGCCAGTGTCAGAAAACTGGGTCTCAGTCGCAGGTCATGGGTCTTGCAACAAGACAATGACCCAAAACACACAGCTAAAAACACCCAAGAATGGCTAAGAGGAAAACATTGGACTATTCTAAAGTGGCCTTCTATGAGCCCTGACCTCAATCCTATTGAGCATCTTTGGAAGGAGCTGAAACATGCTGCCTGGAAAAGGCACCCTTCAAACCCGAAACAACTGGAGCAGCTTGCTCATGAGGAGTGGGCCAAAATACCCGCTGAGAGGTGCAGAAGTCTCATTGACAGTTACAGGAATCGTTTGGTTGCAGTGATTGCCACAAACTATTAAATTAGGGGTACCATCATTTTTGTCCAGGCCTGTTCCATGAGTTTTTGAGTTTTCATTTTTTTTTATAATTCCGTTGATGCATGGTTGAAAAGCAATGTCTGACTTTCATTGGTTAACATTCATAGAATTCTTATTTATTATTACTTTTGTCAGATTAAAGTTATTTCTGTGACCATTGAGAGTTTTTCTTTCATTGACCGAAGGGTACCAACAATTTTGTCCACGTGTGTACTTAGAAATAAAAGTTCCTGAAGGGTTAATTAAATGTTCGAGCTTATCTTGTCAGATTGGTAAACCCCTCTGTGATACGGTTCTTCCTTAAACTATTAATGCTTTACCGCCAGACAGATGAGCCAGTAAACCAAATATTGCACTACAGTACTGTGAACGGCTTTTATACGATGATAATTACATTTTTTTTTTAATGTGACCCAATGTTTTTCTTTGATAGGCTGCAAAAGCTACAAGCTAGATACCTAAAATTACAAAGTTCAAATTTGATTCTGTAATTTGAGTTTTAACGCTGGATGAAACACCTGTCGCAGGTAGAGCTTGAGTACGTTGCTGATATCGTGCGGGGACGCTTGAGACAGTTCCACCAGCTCTTTGCCGTTCTCGAACGCCTGACACAGCTTCTCCACACGAGTCTTCACTCCGTTCACGCGGTATATTCCCTAAAGACAGGCACACAAGGTTGTTACAAGCAACCAGGACGAATGATATGGTTACTAAGACTCATTTATTGCAGAAAGTAAACTAATAACATAAAAGACGCTAACACTATTATATTGTACTTTTATATACAGTGACAAATATTTTCTTTGTAATGAAGTCACACACTCACGCTTCATTATGACTTGTTTTTTCAGATCAGGAACCCACATTAAAGTTTTATTTATTTATTTATTTATTTTTACCTTCATCTTAAGCGCTCTCTTCTCGATCTCCTGGATGCACTTCTTGATGATGAACGGCACGCCCTCCGAGTTGCCCTGCACCACCTGGGTGAACTCTCGGCCGAACAGGTGTAACCGTCCCTGCAGCTTTTTGTGTCCACACTGAATGGCCAGGGACTCCAGACACTTTTTATGGCAGGCCAGAAAACACTAGAACACACCATTATACATTATACACCTGAGCATCCATGAGTGTCCTCATGTGCACTTTTTAGGAACTTCTAGAACTTTTCCTAAGTTTATATAACTTTACTCCTCTTAGTTTAATCTTTATATTTACTCCTTTAAGTTTAATGTGTGTATGTTATACGTTAAGATTCAAGAATCACGTAATCAAACATTGCGGGTTTAGGGCTAAATCTTAGTTCACCTCCTCGCACTCGGCTCCCTGGAAGTACACGTAGCTTTCACACTCGCGGCACTTGGACGGAGTACGGAGCTTCCTTAGCCGATGTGTCTTGGCCGCTTTGGACAGACCCACGTTGCGAAAAGGCCCAGTGGACACGGTCATCTCAGGTTCAATCCCATTCATACCTGACATGAGAGAAATCATGGGAGGTCGTGGGATAAATATGTCCTTATAGGGTATGAAATTGCTTAAAGTCACTTATTTTAAACTTAAGCTATTTTCTTAAATTTAATCTGAATAGCATTGTTTTTTTTTTCCTTTCTAAAGGCATGGGTGTATTCCAAGACTAGAATAAAAAGACTCTCTCGTCATCAATACAAGATGTTGTTGTTGGGACAAGGTTTTACGCCGGATGCCCTTTCGGACACATCCAGGCCTGTGTCCACCCAAACAGCTGCACTGGCTGGAAATTTAAACTGGCTGGAAATTGAAACTTCCTCATGACAGATGAGATGCCTACTGTACTACTGAACCCCCGTCATCAACACAAGATCTTGACCTAAAATGAATGCAATTCTAGACGGAAATAAATGTTTTGACGATGCGTAAGGTAATCGAAACGGTGCCACAGGAAATGCATGCGCTAATCAAAGCTAAATAAAACTATTACAGTGTGGTGTAACTGTAGAAGACTGCTGCATATTTTGAGTGATACAGTAACTTACCGGAGCGCACTTTGACGTTAAAATATACAAACCCAGTATTGGTGCTGATTTTTATTTTTACTGTTATATAAATTTGAGTGCCAAAAAAGCTATTTCTGAAGTTTTTGCAACATGGAAGTGACCAATAAGAATTTCAAGTTCAGCCGTCTTGCAGAAATGATTTTGTATGTGCCCCCAAAATGACCATTTTTTTCTCGCTTCAAACTATAATAATTTAAAATGCAAACATCAATATCTCTTTATACAGTAGGTATTGATACTAAAATTGGTGTAAGCCTCTAGTAAAAGCTCTGCTTACTAAAGAAACTAAAGAATTCCGTGCAAAATTAAGATAAAAAAATAAAATAAAATCTGTAGTGTCTGTAACCATGTCAAATTCATGATGCATTCGTGAATAATACACTTTCAAGTATATGTGACATCTAATGACATCTAAAAGTCTGAATGATAATTAAGATCCTTGAATGATCTGAATTCAAAACGTTATGGACACTACGCCTAGGTGAGACACTTTTTAGCACCGATACCATATTTTTGGCTAAGATTGGGAAAAAAAAACGAAACAAAAAAAGAAAAGCAGAATAGCTCTTTTTTCAGGACTAATTATTATACGACAAATTGCTAAAACTACTGTGTGAATGCGTCCTTCAGAAGCACACAAAGGCTTATTAATAAAAAACTTTATTTAAATAAAAAGTGTGAGGTGCTCACTTTGTTCAAAAGATGTCACATTGCCATCTTGCTCATCTGCGTCCTCGTTGGAAGACAAGGTTCCAGCTGACACTGGTCTTGTGGCCTTTGAGACGTCTCCTGTGAAAGCACACACTGCATTAGATCTTGAGACTGTATGTACTGTACGTGGAATGTGATATTCTGTTATGTCCGCCTGATCAAGGGGTGGGGGGTGGGGGTGGGGAGGATGTGGTTAGTATTATGGCTGGCACCTGAGCTGGTGGTAGGAGAACTCAGTCCACTTCCTCCTCCTACACTGTCTGTGTCACTTAAAGTGGAGGGCCAGGACTTGTGCGCCTGATAAGCTCGATCTGCAAAGGAACACTCATAAGCATCAAGGCGAAGAAAAATAAATCAATAAATAAATGAAAGAAGAATGACCTCTTCTGGTCTTGACCGCGCTGCCTTCCGCAGCCGCCCCCAGTTCGTTGGAGCGAGGGGTCTCCGTGTTGCCGAGCTGCTGATCGTCAGTGATGCTGTCTTGACGTGTGCGAGCAGGATGACTAAGCAGAACAAAAACATTAGCACGGTATCACGGATTAGTTGTTCTTATGAAACGTGTCATTGCTGTGACTTGCTCCTATGGGAAATTAATTAGCTTCGAGGTTGATATCTGAGTCTCGGATTCGTGTCGGGGCGCGTCGCACCGCTCCTTGTTGATTATTTTCTGTTACAGTATGCCATGTTGTGTTTAAATACTCAGATACTATCCAAACTTCATCTGTGGAAGTTTTAATGGGATTTTGATTGCTTTTCTTTGACCCCCATTCTTTCATCTCTGTACATCATCTATCGCGTTATATTTTCGAAACCTCTGGACCGCACTCCGCTAAATGACAGTGCAGCCGGCCACACCTCGCACGACGAGGCATGGAAGCACCCTGTAATAAGGGACTCTTTGATGCAGAGTGTTATAACTCACTGTGTGCCTGAGGCGGAGTACGGCTCGAACTGGAAGACGGTGACGCGCTCCGTGCTTAGCTGCAGGTTTTTGACGTGCGCGGCATACTGCTGGCCGGGATCGTACAGCTTACAGCTCTCGCACAGCGTCTGGTAGTGCACCGGCAGCGCCGCCGTCTGCATGTGCAGGATCTGGTAGTAGGATATGGTGCACTGATAATGAGAGGAAAAAAAAAAAAAAAGAAAGATAGACGAGCACAAGGCTCACAATTAGAGTGTCTCGAACTCACCTTGTGATTCATCTAATTTGCAGTGTGAGTGATGATTCAGAGTTCAAAGTCATTTTTAGTCTAGGCATGAGCTTAACGTGTGGGAAACTAACCCGGATATTACTTTACATATGAAATGTGGTGTTTATTATTAAATAACCACACTTCAGAAAGTGTGCACTGTGGCCCACTAGCACTGGGAGTTGTTTTTTTTTCTTTTTTCTTTTACATTCATTCTATACCACCTATCCTGGACAGGGTGCCAATCCATCACAGGGCACACACCCAATACGGGCAGTTTGGGAACGTCAATCAACCTAATCTGAATGTCTTTGGACTGTGTGAGGAAACTGGAGCACCCGGGAAGAAACCCACCAAGCACAGGGAGAACATGCAAACTCCACACACACAAAGCCTCGAGACTCGAACAATCACCCGTGGAGATGCAAGGCCACTGGGCTACACCACCACTACGCCACCTTGCCCTTGGGGCTAGTGGGTCTCAAAAAATCATGAAAATTGGCAAATAGGTTGGAATCTGCTGCCATTAAGGGGCGTGGCATGGGGCCCTCACATGAGATGGCACTGCATTCATGCTGCGATGGCGCAAGGTGCTTGGGCCCGCTTATCGCTGCTTGCAACTAAATTTTTATAATTAGATTTGAAGTTCTTGTAAAATATCTCTAATTATATGAAGTATTTCCATTTAAAAATGAAATAACCATAATTAATAATACAAAGCTGTAGGATTTAAACAACGTGATCTCAGTCGTAGTCTCGTGTGTTAATCAGAGATGTGATTAAAGGTCCGGGCGGCTTGCAGAAGATTTTTACATTTTCAAATCGTGCTGCCGCTTTGTTAAGTTTAAGTTTACGAATTGTTGCTTTAGATCATTTTAAATCTTTGTTAAGAATCGAAATCTTTCTCGAATCCACGTCAGGGATCCCAGCATGATTTTTATTTGGCCGTGTTTACCTGTCCTGTGTCTAACCTTCATTATTCTTCGGTGTATTGTTTCATAGTCTCAAGTTTCGGGTGTTTTCCCCATTTGCCTGCTTTTTTTCTCTAGTCTGTTGCCATCTGTCTCCCCGCATGAAGCTTTGACAACGATACTTGGATTCCCCCTTAATGAATATCTCATTAGGATTACAGTACGCGATTGTGTTTCACCACATCATTACAGAATTCATGTTCCATTTGTTTTATACAGCAGTTACAGTAATTTTAGTAATGTGTAGGACTGTTTTGGAAATAATAATAATACAATAATATTAAAATATATAATAAATATTAATATATATTAATAAATATTAAAATAAATAATACATTGTTCGTGAAGTGCCAGAGGAAGTGTGTGCGTGTGAAAAGTGAAGACTCACTGCACGTAGTATTTGGTCACTCTGTCTGATGACATCCTGGATCTGTTTCAGGACGTTCACCTTCACGTCCTCCAGCTCCTGCTGCTGAGTGGTGGCATCGGCAATGCAAGTGCGGTACGTGGCCTCAGCCTCCTCTGACTGGGAGACAAACATAAATACAGAGATGTGATATATAATCTATGGCACTGAAGGTCTGATTCATTCTGCAATGAATGTCCCCCCCCCCAAAAAAAAAACCCTATTTAAAAAAAAGGTGAACTTACTGACCTGTGTTAATCAAAGAAATCTCAAAGGGATGAGAAACTACAAGAATCGAGTTTGATGGTGCTGAAATCCGGGTAGGGAAAACAAAAATAATGAATGGAGATCACTTAAACTCTTGGGAAAGTTGCGTCTTAATAAAAATAACAGCGATGTACACTATATGTAGCGAGACTAATCAGAAAGAAACTAATTTGCTAGGGAGCTTAAATGTTGTATTTTGGAGCAATGACAAGAAGTGATCTAATGTGTTCAGATTGACTCTATTCCAGAGCGATGTATGCGTCATGGTAAGAAGAGAAGCTCATGAAGCGATGCACCCATCATGCATAGTGTCCACTGTACAAGCCTGTGGAGGCAGTGTTATGATCCGACGTTGCTTCAGTTGGTCAGGTCTAGACTCAGCAACATTATGTGGCAATAAAATAAAATCAGCTGACGACCTGAATGTACTGAATGACCAGGTTATCATGTATATGAAGCTTTTGTTCCCACTTATGACTTGTGTTCCAATACATGCATTGTGAAAGAGTGGTTCTGGGATCATGAAGAATCATTTTCACACATGAGCTGCCCACCACGTTGTGTGCTTCAATCGAATCTAAAGGCTTTCAAATTAAATATATGAGAGTTTGTGAGTTTTTTTTTTCTTTTTTTTTCAGGCCAGGTGGTGGTAGACAATCTCCTGTATATTAGTTAATGCTAGAAATAAAGAATAAAAAATGTCCTAGGCAGCACGGTGGTGTCGCCTGTCACTGTCGCCTTACACCTCCATTTCCGGCTCGGGGTAGAGTGTGCACGTTTCTCCTTGTGCTTGCTGGGTTTTTCACAATTCAAAAACATGCGGATTTGGCTAAGTGGCGTTTCCAAATTGCCCATAATGTGTGAATGTTGACCGGAGATCCTACAATGGTTGTAACACAAGGGTCACCACTGGCTTTCAAGGTTATTGGTTGGGCTACGGAGGTTCCTAGATGGACGAATGGATGGGAAAATGTGCTTATATTTAGCCACAAATATAACTGAAGATAATGTGATAATGGGTTTTCATTCGTTAAGGAGATGCATTTTTAATAATCTTTTATTATGATGTTTATTATATCGCCTACCTCTAATGTGCATGTCGTATATCTGCCTTTTTTTTTTCTTCTTTACTTACATTGTCTACAGTATTTATTATTTTTTGCATGTTTTCTATCTAGTTAACCTAGTCAGGTTGAAATCAACCAATCAAAAATTTCAATAGGTTGAAATCTAGTCATTTCAACTTTAGTAGCTGTCAGCCAGTGAAGAATCGGATTAAACACTAAATCATTTTATATACTCTGACTTGCTACTACTAGCCTGAACCTTGATGGAATCTTGTGGTTATAAATGTTTGTGTTATATAAAGCTTGCGTAACCACTTTAAATCCCTCCACCCAGTGACATGTCTAGGCTCACAATGCTCACTCCTGGAACAACATACTCTGTCATAATAGGTTTAAAACAAGTGCTTTACAGGTTTTGAATGCGCGTTTTTATTGAAATTTTTATAAAATGTAACCTTTGCGATGGGTTTGCAGCACAGTCTTTGTCTCTTTATAACAGGGCGAGGGATTTCCTTGCATGTGGGTGGAACGGCTCGCTGCATGTGAAACCCGCGCATCACACTTTACCGTTGCAGCACCTTTGCACCGTGCGCCCGGCGGTTCAGACGAGACACAATTTGTTCCTCAAGTTGTGAATTTTGTGGCGTGTGAGTCATTTCCTGTCTGGGACAGGAACCGACCTTGTTGCGAGCTTCCTCTTCGTGTCGTCGCTTCCTGTCCAGGGTCTTGTGGGTGGAGCCGCTTCCTGTTCCGCTGTGCTCTTCTTCCACCTTATTGGCCACCAGACGGGCCTTCTCGTATTCCTCGCAGCGGGTCAGGTACCACTGGCGCGCTTTGCGCAGGTTGTTCTCCGCTTCTGCCTGCACGTGTATTGACATGCACATATGGTGTCACGTGTTTCATGTTAACGGAACGGACCATTTCATCAAGGAGCTACTTTCACTGTAGTTAAATAAAGCTATCCAGACATATATTATTAATAAAAAGGTACATCTGTATAAATAGAAGCATTTTATTCGGCAGAGAACGTGCATACCAGTTTCCTCTTGGCCCTCTGCCACTGCTCTTTAATGTCTCGACGCTTCTTCTCGTGTTCCTGTTTACGCTGCATCAGAGGCTGAACCAGATTAAAACAAAAAAAATTAATTTAAATATAAGAATTAATTCTGAATTATTTACATTATATAGTTTTTAAAACACATTGACACGTCTTGGCTTGACATAAGCATAAATCAGGACTTGTGTGTAAATACTATAGGCGAGTGTTACCTGTAGAAAAGAGTGTGTGAGGACAGAGTTTATGGACTGTTGTACACCTGTACTCTGCTCCAAGTCCTGCTCCAGAGCCAGAGAATAGATCGGCAGCAAAGGCATTGGGGTCTGAGAGAGAGAGAGAGAGAGAGAGAGAAAGAGAGAGAGAGCAGCTCATATAAAATGCAGTGTGTTTGAATTTTTCAAATCTTTCATATCAAATGGATTTTATCATGCACAAATACACAGAGACAAATTCTCTACCTCTGTGAAACTCTGCCTGCTTGAGTGATACAGCCTCTGGATACCTTTAGCGAACTCCATCTCTAACATCCAAACAAAATTCAGAGTATGCCACAAAAATCTGTCTAAAATAAAATTAAAAAAAATGTAAAAGTGAAAGGATGCACAAGAACTTGTGAAGTTACCGAGACCGATCCGCTTGTCCACGTAGCTTATGATGTCTTTCATGTACTTGGCGATGGCTTTAGCGTAGCCCAGAGCTGAGTCGACTCCTCCTTCACTGTGCTGCAGGAGGATATCCACCTGCTCGGGGCTCATCACTGAGACACACAAGCGCACAAACACAAAGATGAAGACACTGACAAGAACAAGTATGCTAGAGAGAGAGCGAGAGAGAGAGAGAGAGAGAGGGCGCGTGTGTGTGTGAGAGCGGTGTCGATCCGATACTCACTACAGTCCTCATGGTTGTATCGGCTCACTCCGTCCACACCCTGTCCTATTTGCAGCCCACACAGGTTCTCCATCGACTGTTCTCACACACACAAAATATTCACAAATCATTACACAAAAACTGCACAATATATATATATATATTGACAGACACCCAAACTCCTTGAAACCTTGAACTTCCACGATACTTTTTTTTACGTTTAAGAATAGTATTATTTAAACCTTCATGGAAATAAACTGTTTATTGGAGGCCTAATGCTTCATTAAACTCAAGTTATTTATTATTTATTAGCCCACTTGTTTCACACAAAATGGTGCGGATCGATGAGAAAGGGCAGAGGAGAAAGGCCGGACGGATTTCAGCTGACTCATCTCTTTTTCTAACCGTGGTGAGCAGAAAAGCAGGTCAAGATTCACCACATTTCCATAGCAACTTATTATCCTTTGAGGGTTAAGGCCCTTGCTCAAGGGCGCAACAGTGGCAACTTGTTGGGATATGAACCTGGGAGCTTCCGATCAGTGGTCCAATGCCTTAACCCTGAGCTACCCCTTCAGACCTTGAGGCGCATGGGTTACAAGAGTATCAGATCACATGGGGGTTCATTCCTGTCAGCCAAAGGAAAGGAATCTAAGGCCAAGAAACTTGACGGACTGAAAGAATTTGGCACCAAATTATGAAAAACCTCACTGGTTATGCTTCACTGCTTTAAAAAAAAAAAAGTATATCAGGACTCTTTTCCTGGTTCTGAAGGGGGAATCAGAGATCCCAGAGACGGTATTTACTATAAACGCCTAATTTATCCTACTTATATCCAAACAGCAATAAGATTCAAATAGAAAAAAATCGTTGCATGGGAGTAGTTTTCTGCAGCTGATGTTATTTAAATACCCCTGATTATCTACACAAATCTACGCAAATGTTTTGACTTGGTTGATGGGAATTGATGAAAACATGTGTGCTAAGTTTAGCGTTGGCGTTTGCCAGAGCTATAAGGGAAGAGGAAACCGACACTTCTCTAGTTCAGCGAGCCGTTATCTGCAGTCATGTGAGTGTACCTTGTGAGAAACTTTAGAATAAACGGTTTACTGTGTGGCTCGGGGGTGACCTCGTGACCTTTCAGTTTCTTCGATTTCTACTTCAGACCTGCAGCTACGGTGAAGCTGTGCAGAATTTTAAATCGGGACGGAAGGCAGCGACGGAACGCTTTCCTCCTGAAGTGGAGTTCGGAGTTGATAAACGGAGTGATAAACGGAGGTAGTGTGAAAATCAAACTGGAGTCTGTCTGCTCAAGAGAGTTAGAAGAGGAAGCTATGACAAAAACCCAGAACAGGAAGCAACAAACAGACAGAAACACACACAAACACACACACACACACACACACACACTATAGACAACATCCG
Source organism: Clarias fuscus (assembly GCA_030347435.1). Classification (NCBI taxonomy): domain Eukaryota; kingdom Metazoa; phylum Chordata; class Actinopteri; order Siluriformes; family Clariidae; genus Clarias; species Clarias fuscus. Next base: position 8,173,179 of record CM059231.1, on the reverse strand, counting down.
CCCTGCTCTCACTCTCTATTTGTGCACACTAACAGTTAGGAGATGGCTAAATATTTGGTTAGTTCTTCTGGGAGATCATAGTTGTGCCACACCTCTGTGGTTGAAGAACAACACAGATGTCTGATCGTCTGTATGTCTGTCTGAACGTCTCTCTCTCTCTCTCTCTCTCTCTCTCTCTAGTCCCTTCTTTCAGGACTACAGATTAATTTTAATCGGCCATCAGCGCAAAGTTTGAGATCATGATTAAGTACATAGATGATTTGTTTATTAGAGAACAAATCATGATTAGATAGATAGATAGATAGATAGACAGACAGACATGGATGGAAAAAGCAGACAGACAGACAGACATATGGATGAAGAACAGACAGACACACAGCAGGATAGATAGACAGTCAGATGGACGAACAGACAGACACACGAACGGATGGACAGACTAATGAATGGACGGATGGACAGACTGATAAATGGACACACTGTCTTTTACGTTTTGTTTACTCCTGTTTGGGCTTGGCACTAAAGAATTTACACACTTACCCTGCTCTTCTCAGTGGGAGGCAGAGACAGGAGAGTACTGCTGTCCACCTCACCCATTAGCAGCTCAGATACACTACACAGAGGGACAGAGACAGAGAGAGAGAGAGACAGAGAGAGAGTGAGAGTGTTAACGTACATTTTGAAGAATGTACTGCTCAGGAAGCTTGCTTATCCACAGTTTTTCGAAACACCAATGCACCATCAGTTTGTTAACTAGCGAAGAAAGCATTCAGTGTTGCGCCGTTTCAGGGTAATAATCAACGGTGAAGAGTCAAGCAGCCCCCCCCTGAAGGTAAGTAGTTTCCTGTAACAGCGCACCACCATGAACTTTATTCTTCCATCATCGCAAAGCAAGTCAGCCAGTGCTAACATTTATTTTGTTTTATTAAACAACATCCTCAAAACAGGTTGGTTCCTGTTATTACTTACGCCAGAACACCTATAAACAAACTGTCTCTTCACCGTCCTCTGCATTTTTCACTCTTGAAATTAATAAGACGTGTTACTGAGAAACCCAAAAACTTTCCAGAACGTTCTCTGTACTGAAAAAAAAAAAAAAAAAAACTACTGTTTTAAAGCACTGACACCGGAGACTCCTTCTAGTAAAAACTGGTAAATAAACGTCTCATTCCTGAGCGATACGCCGTATCGGTGATTGTACAGTACTGTGTGGAGAGACTATAGAGATGATAATGCGTTAAAGCTCGAACAATAATATATTCTGTGATGGAAAATTAAAACACATCTTCTGACCAATCACATTTGAGAATTCGACAGCACCATGATATTAAAAAAAATTTTTATTATCTGTCCATCTATCTATATCGACTGTCTTTACAGATGATGATGTCGGTTTCTCGGGAAGCAGTCATACCCAGCCTGCGTTGTGATGCAGAATCAACCTGAAAAAGGGAAGTTTTTTATTTGTAATTTTCATGGAACACATAAGCACATCATCTAGCTCGGACTCACTTGCTGCTGAAGGCGACTGCGATGGTCTCGATGGCTTTTTCAAAGTCCTTCTTCTGCGCCTCATTGCTGCCTTCGTAACTGTAGCCTGCACACAGGACACGAGAAACAATGCAGTGTCGTAGTAGTAGTGTGTGTGTTTATGTGTGTGTGTGTGTGTGTGAAAGGTAACCGAGACAATGCTGTAAAGCTTATTAACCACCTCGAGCTTACAGTACTTCTGCTTGCTGATTGACAATAACTCATACAAAAGCTTTGGAGAGCTATCCAAGAGTAGCATTCCTGTTAAAAAAAAAAAAAAAAAAGTAGTGCTTTACTTAGTGCTTTATAAAAGTATCTGCGCCCTCCATTTCTATGCCTTAATATGATTGTTTTTTGCCTCTTTTTTTTTTTTTTACAGGAAGTATGGTTGCTCTCAGTTTTGTCAAGTAATGGTTTTCTCCTTTCTTATTACTAAAAATGGATCATTTGCAGTTTTTGTCTATATTTAATCACCAAAAGTATCCTGACTGCTGGTACCATATGTCCGGTTTGAAAAAAAAAAAAAAACAGAACTGATCGCATACAGTGGCAAACAAATCAGTATCCCAGCCGCTAAAACCAAGCAGATTACACATTCTCTAAAAGGTCTCTAAAAGAAATTTCCGATGCTAGACAGATTTATCATCATCTTACACATGGGATGCATCTTCGACGTAGCTGATATGTTAGCTAATGTCTTTCTGAGGTCACATCTTGTAGGTAACGAGCTCGCCCTGTCATCCAGAGATGAATGCAAGTTCGAATCCTGGGTGTTGCTCTAGCCTCTCTCAGCCGGGGCCCTGAGGGAGCTGATTGACCAAGTTCTCTCAATTCAAATTTATTTGTATGGCGCCTTTGACAGTGGTCATTGCCGCAAAGCAGCTTTACAGCATCAAAAGAAAATGTGTATGAAATGTGGGAAAACTTGAATGGATCAAAACGATCAGATTGTCCCTGATGAGCAAGCCGAGGGTGGCGGTGGGAAGGAAAAACTCCCTGAGATAAGCATGAGAGGAACCAAACTCAAAAGGGAACCCATCCTCGCTTGAGTGATAATGGAGATTGAATGCGATTGTTCTCAGACGGGAGGATTTGAGGAACACCTCGCACACCTTTCGCGGCTCTGAGCCAATCACCGGCATCTGTGAGCTCACGCAAGTGGAAGGAGCGGAAAGCGAAGTCCTCCGGATGTTTTACACCGCTCCCGACGGTGGGTGAGCAATCGGTTCCAAAAAAAATTATAATAATAATGCGGTTGGCTGGTGTCATGTGGCTTGGAGGAAACACGTGATAGTGATCTTTTAACGTGATAGACCCACCCTGATTGGTAGTAGCAGCCTCGATGTGGGAGTGCCCTAATGACGGGTGGCAATTGGCTACGACTAAATAAGAAAGAAAATCTGGAAGAAATCCCAAAAAAAAAGAGGATAATATACTCATATACTCACATATTAATGCACTACAAGCCAAAGATCATCACATTATATACGCTGTTACTTAATAGCCCGGTCAGGAAGTAATTGAGCCATTGACTGAAATGTTCCTGCAATCATCCCTGACTGAAAATGTTCACACTGTTCCTGCAATCATGCCTGCAAACCAAATCAGTTCAAGAGTAGTCCCCTGGGTTTACTCTTCCATTTCTATTGATGGACTGAACGAGGAGTGTGTGGGAAAAAAATGGTCAAGGTTCTTAAATCCGAATCCAAGCTACAGCATACGGCCTGAAGTGACTCATACCTGGTTCTTTCTCACACTGCGATCACTTTGTAACATACAGAACGTCTCTTTGTGCCTTAAAATTACAATTAAGTGTGACTAAGATGCCCGAACGTGTTCGAGCATGACAAAGCCAAATCAACACGTGCTCTGCCAAGGTTCGACTGGAAGAATGCGACTGTCTCACACAGAGCCCTGACCTCAACCCCAGTGAAAACTTTTAGGATGAACTGGAACGACGGTGTGCCGGGTTTCCTTACCTCACCCCGGGGCATGATGTCACTAATGACAGAAATCCGAACAAGCAAAGATCCAAAATATAGAGGAAAGAGTTCACAGAGCAGAGAGGGCAAAGGGGACAAATCTTTGGGATGGGACGTTTAACAAGCACAAACCATCTAAAGTATCCTTAAGACATCCTGAAAGTGGGTCTGGTTGAATAAGTGGGGGGGATTCTTAATAATCTATACATATAATGCAACTGTAAAGTTGGCGTCTGTACATTGAAGATATTTGCCAAGAAAATAATTTGAGGGGACGTAAGATGAGTAATAGTCCACCAGATGGAATTTTTACCTGTTTCTTGTTTGTGCATGCATCACATAAAAACTGCTGAACAAATTTTAATGGGTTCTTCACAGGTGTATCCGGCCAAGCTTGAAGTAACATATAGGCTTTATTTCATCGCAATCGGCCCACGGGAGGAGAAGAAACGCTACTTTGAAATGTAAATGGAAAACGCCCTTATATCATAAAAATCTTCCCAAAATTCAACAGATGAGTATGCGCTAATTGAAATCTACTTAATAAACCCGATCTCGTAACACGTAAAAACAGATGGTGTTGTACTTTTTTTTTAAAGTGCTTATGAGTTTGCAATTGAATTCCACGTGAACGAAGTCGCGGGCACATCTAGTATCTTAATAAACTTCTTGGTAAGCAAAAGAGTGAGCAAAATACCACAGAGTCTCACAGAGAAGTTCAAGTTCATAAATAAGTTCATAAACAAGTCTCAAATCATAAATAAGTTTGAAATGATTAAAATGGAGAAATGGCTTTAATATTTTCAAGATTAACCTGAGAAAATGGCTATGACTGTAGGTTCATCTAATAAACTGGGAAATGTCACCAGTTCCTTCTCACGCCCCTACTCAGTCTCAGGAGGTGGAGCTGGCAACTGGAAATTTGTGATGAATAAAATTAGACGACTATACTAACATGACATCAATCAACAACACTGGATTTTTTTTTTTTTTGATCCACCTACAGTCGCAGAACCAGAGTCAGTGCGTGGGGAACAATGAGGTCTACTTTCAGTATATATTCGAAAGCGCATTGTTTAGAGCAAATCATCAGGGTTCACGAAAGATGTTGTTGAAGTGACAAATAAGAAATTTTGAAACATATTAGGAGTTGGGTAAGATTAGTATTATTTGTAATTTTGTTTTTGCCATGACATCACTGGGATCATATCAAGCACATGGTATGTGGTGTACAGAATAAAGAAATTCAACACATGCTAATATAGGAAAACAATCAACATGTGATGAGGCGTTGATTATATTCCTTGTGCCGAAGTGTTTTATTCCCCTTATGCTCCAACATAGCAATTTACATCTGGACACACCTTCTAATTCAATGTTTTTTGTTTAAATGATTTATTTTCTACATTCTCGAACACATATTGCATTAGGTAATTACGTAACAACAATAAAAACAGTCAGTTGTTATAATAACCCATGGAAATCAGCTGTTCTGGAGCAGTTCTTCGAGAACAGTATTGTCAAGCGCATTTGCAAAACCCTTTATCAGCATTATGAAACTGGCTCTCATGAAGACCTTCCCAGGACCAAAGCAAGACCCAAACTTACGTCTGCTGCAGAGGAGAAGTTCATTTAGCGATACCAGCCTCAGAAATCACATAAATAGGATATTATTGTACATTTTGAACGCGTTCAGCATTGTTTTACAATGTAGAAAGGAATAAAAATCAGGAAAGACCATGCTATTAGAAGGTATGTCCAAACTTTTGACAGGTAGTGTATGACATCAGGGTTTTTATCCATTTATTGCAAATTTTATGACGCAGAAAAGCGGTTACGCATTGTAAAAAGGCTAAATTCTATAGGGCATCCTCTCTCTAGATCTATCCTATGTCAGAGCTGAGCACTGTGGTGTAAATGTTTAATAAACACGATATGTGAACCGATGGTGTGAAAGGTACCACATGCGTAAGGGCAAAAAAACAAGTGTTTTAGCACTGCTTTCTACCTTCATAAACTCTCTATAAACCTGAAGTTTTGAAGTCTAGAGTCTTTCCTGAACCTTTTAAGTGTGTGTGTTTTTTTTTTTTTTTGGAGTGTGTTTAAAAGTGGTTACTGATCTCCACCTTGTTTAGGAAACAGAGCACGACAGTTGTGGTCTGTGTTCTCTAAAAACAGCTGCCGAATAAAAAGACAGCCGTTGCCATGGTGTAGGATGTGGCAACGCCAGTGTCTTATGAGAGAGGCATGACAAGAGGCGTGAAGTTTCACCCACCCATCTCGCTGCACTTGTTTATCTTTTCGTGACTTAATCACACTGCTATGGCAGCGCAAAATTTTTTTACCTACTGTAGAAAAGGGCTGTACCGTGTAGAATAATTTTCATATACAGTTAATTGTGGACATATACACTTGAGAGATGTGAGAGCGGTGGTGAGGAAACGTGAACGAGACTCGCACTCACCTTTGACCTTTGAGATGAGCCGGCCAGCGGCGGTGAGTGCTTCCACAGTGTTGAGTAGAGGATATGTGCTGATCACCTGCCGCAGGATGCGCAATACCTCCCCCAAATACTCGTGTGCTACAGCCCTCCGAGATTCTTTATCTACAGAGAGAAAGAAACAGAGACAGAGAGAGAGAAAAAGAGAAATGCAGGAGTTGATTTAAACAGTAAACAGATCATACAATTTTTTACACAGATTAGATATAGTGATTTTACAAGTTTTTTGTAGTACAGTATGACACTAATAGACAGACAGATAGATAGACATATAGATAGATAGAGAGATAGATAGATAGATAGATAGATTCTTTATTGAAACGGAGTGAAGGTTAAACATAAATACACCCATCAGCCATAACATTATGACATCCCCCCTAAGATTGAGTAGGTCCGCCCCTTTGTCTCCGAAACAGTAACGCGCTGTGTGTTCTGACACCTTTCTATTGGAACCAACATTATATTTTCCTCAATTTGGTCTACTCTACCTTCGCTCCCCATGTGCATCAGTGAGCCTTGGCCACCCATGACCCTGTCCCCTGATTTTCCTTCATTGGATCACTTTTGGTACGTCCTGACCACTGCAGACCAGGAACATCCCACGAGAGCTGCAGCTTTGGACTTGTTCTGATCCAGTCCTCTAACCATCACAATCTGTCCCTTCTCACAGTTGCTACAGTTTCAATATCTCGTTGCAATGGCGCCTAGAAGTGGGTGGGATATAGTAGGCAGCAAGTGAACCATTTTCTTTCCTGAAGTTGATGTGTTGGAAACAGAAAAAAATGGGCAAGCGTAAGGATTTGAGTGACTTTAACAAGGGTCAAATTATGGCTCCGGGTTACTGATGGGAGGTCAGCAGTTCAAACCCTAGCTCGGCCAACCTGGGTCGCTCTTGGCCCCTTGAGCAAGGTCCTTAGTCTGCCGTAAAATAGCTGACCCTGCGTTCTGACCCCTGTCTACGAAGAAAGAAAAGCCGGGATATGCGAAGTATAAAGAATTCCACTGTGCAGTAATGTATATGTGACGAATGAAAGCCATGTGACAAATGAATATAAAGTCAGTGACTTTATATTCAGCTTATTATTGAGGTCAATCGCCAAAACCTTTCCAAATTCCCAGCTAACAATTTTAGTCTAGCAGGATCTTTAAAAACTTATTGTTCTTGGTTCCTGTACAGTTTTCTGGAAGTTCTGGTAATGTTTTGGTTAACGTTTTGTGAATGTTTGGGTATTGTTTTTAAAAACGTTCTTGGAATGTCTTGGTTACTGCTCTGGGAAGATTCAACAAGATTTGTATAAGTACGATTTGAGGGTCCAGAGCACTGGTAATGTTTCAACAGACAAGGTTTGTGGCTATACCCAATGACGTTACGTCTCAGTAACGCCACTGCTATCTGCTTTTTTTTTTCACATACATGATCTCACAGACTCCTGTAATTGACCAGTGTCACTGTCATTGACAGGAAAGAGAGAATTTCTTTTTTTTGTTGTTCTATTACGCCTCCCTCCCAGTAACACCTGGTTGTGGTTTTGCTTAAAGAAAAAATATTAACATTTTATACTAGTATCCAAAGATCTAATGAATCAAACATGTGAATCCACAATAAATAAAGTCACTGTATAAAGTCTTCATTAGGCACTTGGAGCTTTAGCCTGCTTTAACCTAGCTATGTGCATGAGGAACTTGTGTAATCACTGGCCTTTCTTCCTCTCTGTCTGCCTTTTCACATCAATATTCTGCATATGGCTCACACTGCTATATTTAATCGAAAGCACGCCCACGGCCTTGGACACAGACACTCAAGGATGATTTTGTTAGAAGATAATTAGGATGTTTACTCAAAAAAAAAGAAAAAAAAAGTCAACAAGCTTCTCGGTGAGTGCACGAATAAAGCAGGCGTAAGAAGTGTAGTTAGTCAGCAGTCAAGAACAAAGGAAATCCTGACGTTACTTCACACAAACAGAGCCGTATTATGAAAGTGCGGAGTTCAGCTGGGGCTACTGAAATCTTACCCTCTCCTGGGAAACAAAGGAAGTTGTTCTGTGCTGTTGTTTTTAATCACAGAAATGCATCTTTCGTGTGTGTGTGTGTGTGTGTGTGTTTGGGGGGGCATCCAGAAAAATGCAGCTCATCTGATCCACTTCAAAGCAAACTTCTTGCGTTGAGCACAAAGCACACCCTGACTGATCTTTCTCTCTCTCTCTTTTTTTTTTTAAACGATGTACTGATGACTGAAACATGGGTACTGATGTGTAACATTCAACTTCTCTCGGTTCCACAGTATCTGCCCCAGCTCCTCATCTTTTCCACAGCGACGCTGATCAGTGTCAAAGGGGAACGTCCCCTACAATCTGCTCCCCTCTCGCACGGCGCACACGCGTCTCTGTAGGCGCTCGGGAGTCTCTGAGTCACTCCGTCTGTTCTCAGGCAATTTCATAAAGCTCTACATGATTTGAGGACTTCATCTCGACGAAGTGCAGACAGAGAACATGTGAACATCTCTGACCACAGGATCTTGCGACAATCATCACTACCGTTGTGGTCAAAAAGAAACAAACATCAGAACAGAACTGTGTTACTTCGGAACTGACACTTTCACACAGCGTAACATGTGATACAGAGAACTGCTGTGTGCTTCTGTAATCCGCCTCTGATCTGAATCTGCCTCTGACATTAATCTGCAGTTGTGTCTGATATTAGTCTACATCTGCCTCTGTGATTAATGCCTCCGTGATTAGGCCGCTGAAATTAATCCACACCTGCCTCCTATTTTAATCCACATCTTTCTCTGATATGAATCCACATCTGCCTCTGCCATTAACCCTCATATGCCTCTGATACTAATCCAGATCTGCCTCTGCCATTAATCCATATCTGCCTCTGAAATTAATCCACATCTGCCTCTGATATAAATCCACATCTGCCTCCGCCATTTATCACTATCTGCCTCCGCCATTAATCCACATCTGTCTCCGCCATTAATCCACATCTGCTTCTGCCATTAATCCACATCTGCCTGATACTAATCCACATCTGCCTCTGTCATTAATCCACGTCTACCTCTGATATAAATCCACATCTGCCTCTGCCATTAATCCACATCTGCCTCTGTCATTAATCCACGTCTACCTCTGATATAAATCCACATCTGCCTCCGCCATTAATCCACATCTGCCTCCGCCATTAATCACTATCTGCCTCCGCCATTAATCCACATCTGCTTCTGCCATTAATCCACATCTGCCTGATACTAATCCACATCTGCCTCTGTCATTAATCCACGTCTACCTCTGATATAAATCCACATCTGCCTCCCCCATTAATCCACATCTGCCTCTGTCATTAATCCACGTCTACCTCTGATATAAATCCACATCTGCCTCCGCCATTTATCACTATCTGCCTCCGCCATTAATCCACATCTGTCTCCGCCATTAATCCACATCTGCTTCTGCCATTAATCCACATCTGCCTGATACTAATCCACATCTGCCTCTGTCATTAATCCACGTCTACCTCTGATATAAATCCACATCTGCCTCCGCCATTAATCCACATCTGCCTCCGCCATTAATCACTATCTGCCTCCGCCATTAATCCACATCTGCTTCTGCCATTAATCCACATCTGCCTGATACTAATCCACATCTGCCTCTGTCATTAATCCACATCTACCTCTGATATAAATCCACATCTGCCTCCGCCATTAATCCACATCTGCCTCCGCCATTAATCCACATCTGCCTCCGCCATTAATCCACGTCTAACTCTGATATAAATCCACATCTGCCTCCGCCATTAATCCACATCTGCCTCCGCCATTAATCACTATCTGCCTCCGCCATTAATCCACATCTGCTTCTGCCATTAATCCACATCTGCCTGATACTAATCCACATCTGCCTCTGTCATTAATCCACGTCTACCTCTGATATGAATCCACATCTGCCTCCACCATTAATTCACATCTGCCTCTGATACTAATTCACATCTGCCTCTGCCATTAATCCACATCTGCCTCTGCCATTAATCCACATCTGCCTCTGATATTAATCCACATCTGCCTCTGCCATTAATCTACATCTGCCTCTGATATTAATCCACATCTGCCTCCGCCATTAATCCGCATCTGTCTCTGATATTAATCCTCATTTGCCTCTGATATTAATCCTCATTTGCCTCTGATACTAATCCATATCTGCCTTTCATACTAATCCACATCTGCCTTTTCATTACTCATTATTAAACATCTACATCTTATTTTAATTCATACCTGCCTCTAATATTAATTCACATTTGCCTCCGACATCATTCATATATAGATATTATTCTATATCTGCTTCTGATATCAAGCTACATCTGCTCTGCCATTAATCTACATCAGCCTCTAACATTAATTCGCATCTGCCTATTTTAATCCACATCTGCTTCTGGCATTAATCCACATCTGCCTCTGACATTAATCCACATCTGCCTCTGACATTAATCCATATCTGCCTCTTATTTTAATCACATTTGCCTCTAATATTACTCTTTTAAATTAATCTACATCCGCCTCTGGTATGAATCACTCACACACACACACACACACACACACACACAGACACACACACACACACACACACACACACACACACACAAAAACACAAACATACCCAAGAAAACACAAAATAAGTCACATGGCCGAATGTGCCAATAGCAGCAGATGAAAACAATGTCAGGCTTTATCTGCTAGCACAGTCAGTCAATGAACGATCACACACACACACACACACACACACACACACACACACACACACACACACACACACACACACACACACACACACACACACACACACACACTCTGTGGCCCTACTTCATCTTCCAGTTAATGGCCCCTCTCTCTCTCTTTCAGCCACACTCACACTTGTACACACAGAGCTGCTCTGTAGGATGTGATTTTTTTGTGTTGTAGATACACAAAAGTTTACTGTTGAAGGAAATTTCCCTTTGCAGCGTTTAACAGAAGGTGATATCCAGAGCGAGCTAGAGAAGTGCGCCGAATTTCCTGTTGTAACTGTCAGTAAGATTACAGCTTATCTCTCCGCAGCTCGAGGAGAACCTCCTCCCTCATCACTTCATCGACACCATCATGCTAAAGGCTACGAGGCTCAACCCCACTCCACAGACATGAAGCACTGCAGTGTTTATTACAGTGTTTATTACAGTCTCTGTTTCATCACATCCAATTAAATTTTAGATTTATTATCAATCTTTATCAAAATGAGCAGAATGGAATATTCATAAAAACACACAGGAAGCACTGTTTCACGTCTGAGCATGTGGAGTCGCTTTTTTATGAAAAAGCTGCTGTTTAATACAACATCACTTCAATTGTAAACTCTTTCTTTATTACTGACAATTCTGACTTTCTTTATTTCCTTCATTACTTTTCTTTCCTTTTTCTTAATTTTTTCTTTTCTTTCTTCTTTACTGATGAATTATTTGTTTGTTTCTTACGTTTTCTTTCTTAGTAAGTGGCTGTTTCATTCCTTTTCTTTTTGCCAATTACTTCTTTCTCTTTTACTAATTCTTTTTCTGCAACATTTACTTTTTCTGCTTCTTTTTTTGTAATTTTTTTATTTAGTATATTTACTTTCTTTCTTCCTTAAGTCTTTTTCAAAGAAAGTATTTTATTTTCCTTATTTTTCTTATGAATCTTCTTTGGTATTCTAAAGAATTTCTATTCAATAGAATCTCAATTTATTATAAATGTTCTTAGTAACTGACTTGGTTTCAATTCTTTTCTTACTGTCAATGACTTCCTTCTCTTTTTCTTTCTTTCTCACTAATTCTTTTTTTTCCATTTCTTTTCTTTCTTTGTTAATTTATTTTCTTCCATTATCACTGACTTCAATCTTTAGATTTTTTCCTTGGCTATGTACATTATCTTTTTTTAAAGATGTATCTACTGGTAAGTTTGAGGTAAAAATACCCTGCTATTAATCAGAACCCTTCACAGAGCCCACTCGCCCCGTTTCCTCAGAGACCCGCCTCCACTGTGGGTCTGGGGGGCTTTTCCTTCCGTCTTCTTTTCGCGATAAGACAGACTGATGGCGCTTACAGCCAATAAGATTCCGCTCTTTTCTGACCACAGCATATGATTACGATTGCCGTAACAGACACTTGAGCTCCTCAGGAACCCCCAACGCATCAATGAACCTGTGACACTGACCACGTCGTTATCCTTCGCTTTTTCTTGTCTGTTATTTCCTCTACCTCACTGTCGCTTTTCATTCCTTCTCACAGTCACTAACTTTCTACAGGTTTCAGTCACACAGACTGTGTGGTTTGGTTCGAGGGGAACCTACACAGGGGATTTAAGTTGCAAAGAGTCCCAAATGATGATGCTGTGGCTCTGTGTCTACGGGCAGCCCTGGCAGCAGAATGTAAACAGGAAGTAGTGTTGATGAAAATAGCAGCGTTTAAAGGAAGTGCGTCAGGTCTGACGAGCCGATGAGTGAATGCTGCGTGGCCTTCAACACGCCAACCAGAAATTTTTTCTTTCTTTCTTTCTTTTTTTCCTGGAACTCTGGATAATTCATGACAAATTACTGACTTTTCAGAATGTTTCATGTCCTTAATCGAGCTCCATCTATTTATGAGCTCCATAATCTGCCTTATTAACTACAACGCAGTACACCGTGGTACCATCCTGCTTAATCAGATCACTTAAAAAATAATCTACAACGAGGGATCTTAACGATCCACTTTTTAAAATCATTTTATACGTACTGAATTTCAATCTTATTGCTTGTTTTATTACTCTAAAGAGACTCCTAAGCTTGGGAAAGAAAGAGAGAGGGCAGTCCGGGCTAGCAGACGTGTTATAATCTCGCAAGAAAAACATTTGACGCACAATTTCTTTCCTTCCTCTTTATCACCATGGATACAGTGAGAAAAAAAAGAGCCACATCTGAAAGCACATGGTCATTCTTACAAATAATTATGGCTGAGGAACTTATACAACAACGTGCGTGTTTGCATGAGCTTGTGATTTGAGCTCATGAGGACGCACCCAAGTTCAAATAAAAAAATATAAGTTTTTTAAAACGCGTCCAGAATTTCAGCAGTCTTAACCTTCTTAATTGCCAAAGCGTCAGTGACAACAGACTAGAGCTATAATATGTTTGTCTGATAAGACTACACAATGGACATCCTCCAAGGATAAACCTGTCATTAAAAACTGATTTCTGCTTACGTCATCCTGGCTCGAGGGGGCGAAGTAAACAAAAAACAAGCCACCCATACAGTATATAAAATTAGAAAATTCATTAAAAAACAAAAAAGAGGAGGAGTTTGGAGAGGTTTGTGGCTGGTATAACACAGAACTATTCTTCAAAGTGAGTTTATAAGATAATGATGAAATAAGTAAAAGTAAAAATGTGTAAAAATGTTTGTATCTGTAAGCCGAGAGCTACTCGAAACCCCGAATACGCACCTTGGCACAGCACCACATCTTTGAGCTTCTCCACAGCCTCCGCGAAGCGTGCCACGTCCCTCAGTAAAGACGGGATGTCCTCTACGTCGATGGCCGTCCCGTCGGTGCTCTCGCAGCCCTTCGCTTGGTTCCGTTGGAAGCCCCAGGTTCCGGCGGTCTGGAAAGGAAACCCTGCTGCGCTGGCATGTCGGCTAAGTCCGGTAGAGCGCTTCAGATTAGCCGTGGGCGATGCTACGAGCTTACCGTGGACGGCGGAAGGAGTGCTGGGACATGAGGACAGACCTGGCAGATCTGGCACTGTCAGCGTGGACACACCATCGATAGTGTCTCTCAGAGGCTGCTCCTGAAGGACCGACAGCTGGATTTACACATCGGGGAGGAATGAAAACACAGAGAGAGAGAGAGACAAAGAGACAGAGAGAGAGAGAGAGAGACGGAATGAATGGAATGAGATGGAATAATGGGTTAAAAGAATTAAATGGATATTATTTATATCTTTAGAAAGTGAAGAGTAAAAAATGCATGGATGGACAAGTTAAAAGAATATCATGCGGCAATGGCTATGTAATGAATGGCAATGATCATGATCACATGTTATAACAAGTGCACTGATATTCATTCTGATTGGTCAAAATCTAACAGGTTAATATTAACATGCTAAAAGTTCTAATACATTATTGGATGAGGGTGATAAAAGTGACTCCAGGTTATACCACACCTGTGATCTAGAGTGTCTGAGTGTTTTGGGTTTGGTTCTTCTTACGGTTTGTTCATGCATGTTCCTTATTTATTCTGAATCCTCCTAATCCCCCTAATCCTTCCAATTAATAATTTATTTTAAAAATCACAGACTCTAACGGTGATGCTGCACAACGCCCAAATTGCACAAGGTCCGCTTTCACAGAATGAATCTCGAATGTTTAGCAGCACAAACCTGTACATGACTGCTACTTTTTTCTTTCTTTTCGCCGCTTCCTGATTTAGCAACTTGAAAATTGCAGCTGTTTTTTTTTTTTGACTTGGAGGAGTTTGACAAAGCCATTGTTCTATAAATTCATCCTACCCATCACTCTCTCTTCTACCCACATGCGCAGACCATAAATACGTCATGCTGCTTTAGTGTGCCGTCCATGAATCCATGCTACTACTCCAAGCGACTTGTATGTTCAAGTTTAGTAATAAAAGTTGTGTTTTATTTTGCTAGATATATTTAAAAGTTGACTAGTGACTTGGCCGATAACGTTAAATCGATGTGTCAGAAAGCGCTACCGGTGCTAAAGCGATAGAAATTCTTTTCAGATAATGTTAAAACACCATGTCACAAACTGCTACTGGTACGTCAGGGCATGCTACCTCAACTACACACAAAATTACAAGTAGGAGATATGGAGAAACTATCCCAGACTGATACAACTATAATTTTTATGCTGCTGGCAGGAAACTGTGGCAGGGTAGGAAAAAAATTAAAGAACACTTTATATGTGCATTTACTAGCCTCATATTCGGGGCACAAGCGTATTTTAAAACCGTTCGTCCATCTGAATATGCAAATCCCACTGTCAAAGCATGCCAAACCAACATGCGGCAATATACTGTTAATGGAAAGCCATACTGGTGAATCAGAAGACGGAAAAAAACTTTATAACCAAGTATGCAACACTCTGACGTCAAAAATAAGAGATACAGCACATGTGTTATGAGCTCTTATAAACCGAAAACATAATTTTTCCTGTCCACGTGTAAACTCACTCACACTCTATGCTGTACATGGACACGGGGCAAATCAGTTCCCTATTCTAGGGAAATCAGTGCACTAGACGGGTTACACCTTGACAGGACGCCAATCCACTGCAGGGCACATAGGCACTCTTACATTCCATGCAATTTCATTCATTCATCTTCTATACTGCTTAAACTGTATACAGGGTCACAGGGGCCTAATCCTCAGGAGACTTTGGGCACAAGATGGGGTATATACACACACACACACACACACACACACACACACACACACATGCATACACACCATTAGCACACTATTTGAGAATGGCAATTAACCTAACCTGCAGGTGTTTGGATTGTGGGAGGAAACCAGAGGACCCGGAGGAAACCCATAAAGCTCAGGGAGAACATGTCAACTCCATGCACACAGACCTGAGGCAGGACTTGAACCTCAAGGTCTGGTGCCACTATGCTATCACAGTGTAAACTTTCTAAAGTTTCTTAATATATTAACCTTGGATGTAGGACAAAAAAGAAAAAAAAAAACCTGTAAAATTACGTTCCTCTCAGTTGTTTAATATCATCTGAACGTCATAGAGGCCACGTCGGTCCGATGTCATTTCATCGAAGTAATTCCAACTTTTGTAATGTGGCCAAATTAACATTTCCACAACATTTCCTTTGTCTAACGCTTACTTTCCAGCATCTGCAGGCTATTGTACACAACCAATCATTCATTCATTCTGGGTATATGTTTCTCTAAAACTGCAATTTTTTATGAAATTTCATCATCTTTTTTTCAGGTTATATCAGGCTTTACGTTTTGAGGAAATGTTAAAAAAAAAAAAGATTTAATAAAAAAAAACATTTTAAAGACTATTGCAACTTTAACTTCCTGCACACTATTACTGTAACTGATCTTCACCTGTATGTACAGTATCTGTGTGTGTCTGCGCTATGTTGTGCTGACCAATCAGAATGCCGCACTCAAGGGCTGCGCGATTCTGATTGGTTGAGAGCTCACGCGCAAACTGTAGGCTCCGCCTTATAAGAAAAAAAAATAACGGACTATTTGCTGTTGGTCTTGCGAACGACAAAAAAAAACTAATAAACAAATAAGTAAACAAACAAACAAACAAACAAACGAATGAATAAATGTGTAAGGATTATGTGTTAAGAGTAAACCTAAACTCGGGGTAATGACAGTAGGAAGCTAGCTCTGGAAGGGGTGTGTGTGTGTGTGTGTGTGTGTGTGTTGTTGTTTCAAACATATTCGACTCTTATGTCGTTTATTGAGTATTAGTGTTCAGTAGTGTGAAGGTGTGAGAGCAGGTTACAGTGTGTGTGTGTGAGAGAGAGAGAGAGAGAGAGAGAGAGCTCACCGAGGTGCACTGAACTCCAGGACTTCCTGGCTGAGTCCTCTTTGAGACCGAAGGCGTTTTAACCAGCTCCTTCCTCTTCCGAGAAAACATTTCCAAAAACCTGTTCGGTTAAAACCGTTACCGTTTTAACCGAACTAACCGTGTGGAGTTGTTTCACACAAACACATACACACACACATACACACACACACACACACACACACACACACACACAATAAACGGCGTTTCTCTCAGGAACTCAGGCGCGCGCGTTTGACAGTTGCGCCTGCATGTCGCTCGTCTCGCAAGTCTTTTCCTGTGTGTGTGTGTGTGTGTGTGCTGTCATCTACTGCTTCCTTCATGCAAATTTCTGTCTCTCTGCCTCTGTTCCTCCCCAACGTCTTTTTTTTTTGTCAGGAGGAATACAGTGCAAAAGTTTACACCCCCCAATGGAAAAAGTGCAAAAATTTCAAAACACATTTTTTCTATAAATACTATTTTAGTAATAAAAAAAAATGGATGCACTGTTACTGTGATTATTATTATTAGGGCCCAAGCACTATAGGTGCGCAGGACCCTCTTGTTTTCTTGTTTTATAAGATACTTACACACGTGGACAAAATTGTTGGTACCCTTCGGTCAATGAAAGAAAAACTCACAATGGTCACAGAAATAACTTTAATCTGACAAAAGTAATAATTTAAAAAAATTCTATGAATGTTAACCAATGAAAGTCAGACATTGCTTTTCAACCATGCTTCAACGGAATTATTTAAAAAAAAAAAAAAAAACTCATGGAACAGGCCTGGACAAAAATGATGGTACTCTTAGAAAATACTGAAAATAATGTGACCAAAGGGACATGTTAATTCAAGGTGTGTCCACTAATTAGCATCACAGGTGTCTACAATCTTGTAATCAGTCAGTGGGCCTATATATAGGGCTCCAGGTAGTCACTGTGTGGTTGGGTGACATGGTATGTACCACACTCAACATGGACCAGAGAAAGAGAAGGAAAGAGTTGTCTCAGGAGATTCGAAAGAAAATTATAGACAAGCATGTTAAAGGTAAAGGCTATAAGACCATTTCCAAGCAGCTAGATGTTCCTGTGACTACAGTTGCACATATTATTCAGAAATTTAAGATCCATGGGACTGTAGCCAACCTCCCTGGACGTGGCCGCAGGAGGAAAATTGATGACAAATCAAAGAGACGGATAATCCGAATGGTAACAAAAGAGCCCAGAAAGACTTCTAAAGAGATCCAAGGTGAACTTCATGCTCAAGGAACATCAGTGTCAGATCGCACCATCCGTCGTTGTTTGAGCCAAAGTGGACTACATGGGAGACGACCAAGGAGGACACCATTGATGAAAACAAATCATAAAAAAGCCAGACTGGAATATGCCAAACTACATGTTGACAAGCCACAAAGCTTCTGGGAGAATGTCCTATGGACAGATGAGACAAAAATGGAACTTTTTGCCAAGGCACATCAGCTCTATGTTCACAGACGGAAAAATGAAGCATATCAAGAAAAGAACACTGTCCCTACTGGAGGAGGCTCTGTTATGTTCTGGGGCTGCTTTGCTGCATCTGGCACAGGGTGTCTTGAATCTGTGCAGGGTACAATGAAATCTCAAGACTATCAAGGGATTCTAGAGAGAAATGTGCTGGCCAGTGTCAGAAAGCTGGGTCTCAGTCGCAGGTCATGGGTCTTGCAACAGGACAATGACCCAAAACACACAGCTAAAACCACCCAAGAATGGCTAAGAGGAAAACATTGGACTATTCTAAAGTGGCCTTCTATGAGCCCTGACCTCAATCCTATTGAGCATCTTTGGAAGAAGCTGAAACATGCTGTCTGGAAAAGGCGCCCTTCAAACCGGAAACAACTGGAGCAGCTTGCTCATGAGGAGTGGGCCAAAATACCTGCAGAGAGGTGCAGAAGTCTCATTGACAGTTACAGGAATCGTTTGATTGCAGTGATTGCCTCAAAAGGTTGTGCAACAAACTATTAAGTTAGGGGTACCATCATTTTTGTTCAGGCCTGTTCCATGAGTTCATTTTTTTTTTTTATAATTCCGTTGAAGCATGGTTGAAAAGCAATGTCTGACTTTCATTGGTTAACATTCATAGAATTCTTATTTATTATTACTTTTGTCAGATTAAAGTTATTTCTGTGACCATTGTGAGTTTTTCTTTCATTGACCGAAGGGTACCAACAATTTTGTCCATGTGTGTATACAGTAGCAATACTTTTATATAGCAATTCACAAGTCGCCACTCTGACTCCAAAATCATTGTTTTTCAATTACAGTGGAACCTTGGATTAGGAGCATAATTCGTTCCGGAAGCGGAAAACCAAATCAAATCTTCCCATAAGAAAAAATGAAAACTCAAATAATTCGTTCCACAGCCCAAAAAAATAAATACAGAAAAATAATTAATACAATATATGAAGTAAAAATAAAACAAATTAACCTGCACTTTACCTTTAAAAAAAGTTTAAATATATCCCAACAGATAAGTGTTTCTGTTTGTGCACGCAGGCGCCGTGTATTTGTGTGTGTGTGTGGAATTAACCCCTCCTCTCGCCTCGTCTTACATAGTAAAACTCCTCCTCCCTCCCCCCACCTCGTTTTTTAAGTTTCACAACAAACACACACGACGAAAACACTGTTTTAACGAGAAAAAAAGAAATCTCTCTAATGACACTCACGTGAGCACAGACTAATGGAATCACTGCTGTAAAGTAAAAAAAAATAAAAAAAACATTCTGTGTAGAGCAGAATGTGTGTCTGTGTGAAGCCGGGGAGGGGGGGTGTAAAGGCGAGCATTTGTGTGTGTGTGTGTGTGTCGGTGTAAAAAAACTCACCACTCGTACACCAAGACATGCTCGTTTTTCAAGTCAAAATTAATTAAAAATCTTTGCTCATCTTGCGGAACACTCGTAAACCGAATTACTCGCAATCCGAGGTTCCACTGTATTTAAATACTACCTTTATAGCAGTTTATGTTGTTTCATGTACAAGAAAACATTTTAGGATAGGGGGGACTGGGTGTGTCCATGCGCCATCCAGCGACGGATACTCCCCACCTTTCTGAGGCAGTTGTTTAGAGGGTCGTGCTTCCAGTTTGTATCTCAACACTTGGGAGTGAAGAACTTTACTCAGGGTCCAACAATGGCAGCTCGAACCCTGAACCTCCTGATCAGCAGGCCAACACTTTAATCACTGGGTTACCCCTGCACCCGGAGAATTATTAGAGGGTCAAAAATCCTGAAGCTGAATCTATCTTTTAATCAAAGAACAAGGTTAGTGTTGGCAAACTGCTGTGGTGTACATAGAATAATTTGTGAAAAAAATAGATTTGGAGTTAGTATTAATAATAATAATTGTGTTAGATATTAATGGATTAATCCTTTAGATGTCAGGCTCATTGTTCGTTATTTTCCTATAGCAGCATGAATACGTGTTATTCTTTATTGTTGCCTTCCATTTTGTTTGTATGCAAACAACTGCATATGATATTCGGTCTACATTCTACTTTTATTAATAATGTTCAACCTATAATAATCTGTTTAATGAACAAATTATTAACATTACAGATATGACAGTATAATTTACCACAAAAACTCAAATCATTAAAAACTGTAATTACACTGTAATTAGAATTGGACAATATGGTGTTGCGGGGAAAAAAAAAAAAAAAAAAAAAAAATCAACCCAGAATGACACCAAACCCATAAACAGCTTGGATGATTATATTCTTACACTCATACATTTTTAACAAAATTATTCTCCATTTGTAAATGAGTTTATAGCTATCTTTAATGTTGCACATAAAGAAAGAAATAACGATCGAACAAACAAAGATCCGGTAGTTGAGGCATGATTTCAACAAACTCTTTAAACTTTTATTTTGTTTGTTAACAAAAATTAATATTGCAGTACAATATATCCTTCTGTTATGTTGTAGAAAACGTTCAGAATGAATCAAAAGGCACAGTTGTTTACAATATTTACATTTCCAACTAAAATCATAAATATTCAGATAAAATACAGAAGCCCAAGGTAAAAGTGCTTAAAATAAATTTTAACTGGAAATAATAATAATAATAATAATACATACAATCAGTAGCACTTTTAATAAATGTATTTAGTTATGAAAGTGTTTCATTTCATGATTTCTTTTACACTTTATAGACAGGATATAAAAGTTTGGGTAGAGAAAGAGAATAGAAATCGGACAACGGAGCAATCTCATCTCTTACACAGTGGGCGAGGATCTCAGACTGGAGACACGTCAAAAACAGTCATTTACAATAACGCACAGTAAAACAGGACAGTGATGGGGGAAAAAAAAAAGAAAAAGAAAAGAGAAACCAACTCTCCAATCAATGGTGGATCTTTTTCCTTTTGGATGGGGTTATGAATTAATATCCGGGATATCAGAAAATCCATTCTATAATCTGGTAAATATTTTTTTTCCTCTTTTGAAATATTGAAAAGCTCAAGTCTAAGAAATACAGTAGTTAGAAATGCAGCACAGTATTTCACTGCTGTGTGCATCACTCAAAAAAGATTCCCTAACTTTTCCTGAGAATACACAAGACCAAGCAGGAGACTTTGGTGTGACTGGGATCAATGGCTAAAGCCTGATAAAGAGTTTTGTTGTTGTTGCACGTTTAGTGCGAAAGATGGCTGAGACATAAATGACACAGCGATGAAGGACGGGGTGCAAGGCAGTGCAACAGATTTGGTGGGGGATTAAAATAAGCTTTGACCGTTCTTTTTCCCTCCCCGTCTTTTTCTTTTATCTTTTGTAAATAGAGAATAAACGGACAAATGAAGACCCGAACGAGACGTTTAAAAAGTGTTAAACTACTCAACAAGGTTATATCCACCACTAAAATGTCCCAAGGATATAAATAACAATAATTATAGTCATTATAACAAGAATACAAACATCAAGAACAACAACAGTAACGACACCAAAGACAACAAATTGCTTCCATTCCACCTATACAAGAATATCTTGACCTCATAAGAAACGTATCCTTAGTAATCTTCTCCTTTTTTTTTTCCTTTTAATTTTTTTAAATATAATAGTCATCTGATACATCTGAAAAATATTAAAAAGAAACAAGAGCCTAATAAGAATCCTAATCAAGCTTCAGGCTCTTTTTTAGACTTGTTCAAGGGGCGAATTTATCTTTATTGCTAAATGTTTTGCTCCCTCAGGAAGGAGGCTGAGGTTAGCATGAGGTCCAGTAGTTTAACTGTCGAAAGTCTTTAATAACGCGATTGGTTCAGGAAAAAAAAAGCTCAGAAGATAATCGAGTTGCCTAATACATAATTTGGTGTTCGACCCCAAGGAAAAGAAAGAAAAAGAAAAGGTCCTTTAGTTATTTTAGTTAAATAATAATTGGTCTGGACAGTAACAAGTTTACACTATACCTGAGAAAAGTACAAAACAAGCAGTAAAGCGAATGAAGTACTTCATTAATCTAGGGATGATGTTTTGTTAGCTTTATTTTCATACCCTAGATTTTTCCAGCCATTCTGTCCCTCTACTCAGGCTCAGGCCCATGGAATTATGGGAAGAAAAAGTCAAGGGGTCAATATGTAAAACAGCAGTATTACAAATTTTAAAGTCAGTGAGCCCCTCTAGTGAAGTAGAGCAGATGTATTCGTAGAGGGAGCAAGATGATGATCATCATAATAAATAATATGCATTTAATCTGTTTTTATGGAACACACACATACATACATGATCACACGCACACACACACACACACACACAATTGTTAACTGCATCTTAATGACACAAAGGCACTGACTGAGCTAAAGGCATTTTCTTCCAGATCTGATTACATTTTTCAACAGGAAGCAGGAGTAGGTGTGACAGAAGCCCAAAGGACCGAATAAATAAATATACATTGTGTATTTGAAGGTGCACTAATGAGGGTGTTCCAGGACGTCGGTAGTCCTTCTGATCAGCATTTAAGTGATGACGCTTGCATTTGGTCAGTAACAAGAAACTATTAATGAAAAATCTGCATCGTTCATAAGCAGCGAGAGCTATAGTGATAAATATTTTTAGTTAATGCTTTGAGATGATTAAGCCGTAATTCAGAAATGACGTTCATAGAAATATGAACTAGTGTACCGCTTAAAACAAATAAAATAAATAAAAGTAAGCAGGTTGTTTTTCTCTGAAATGGGAAAATGACCGTCTGAGGCATGTTGATTAAAATCCACTCAAGAGACAGAGCGGGTTTGGGGCACGCGCGCACCACAGGAGGGGGAAAAAACAATGCTGCACTTTTTATTGATCTTCACTGCACACAGGGCTTCAGATGGCAATGCGGCTAATATTTTTTATTTTGCAACTAGTTTTATCCAGACAGATCCCCCGAAACAAGAATGAAGATCTTTAATCCTGTTCTAGACTCTCGCCTCTGCTGTGTCTGCCAAGCAGCAGAGTATACCAGCGCGCTCCTAAAAAAATTGTCTTGGCTCTTAAATATTTTGGGTTTAAGTGCCAAAGGCTCCTCCTAAAGATCTGGAGCCCTGGCACAGTTCTGTTTATTGTCTTAAAACTATAAAATCACAAATGTGTCAAAACGCTGTTGTGTAGTGGAACACATAGGAAATAAGGTAACTAATCCTGATATAAGCTTTTACAGAACTCAAAATATATATATATATTTTACTGAATTAATGGTCTTCAGGAGGATAATGGAAACAGCTGGGCTAATAATCTGGTCAGTTAGGCTCAAGCCTTGAGCACTTTGATCTCAATGTTGACTAGTTAGCATTGACTAACTTGGACTACCTGGTAATTCAATCAGGTAATGGTAGGGTCATTTTCCACACTTGGAAATAAGTAGGGTCATTTTTCGACACTTGGATAAAGAAATATTCAGGGAGTCCAAAAAGGTTTAACTTCCCTATATATCTGCCATTTAATTATTGAAGCAGAAGATTCCCTGGTATTGACATTTTATGCCAACATCGTTTCCCATTCATTCCCTTTTAATGTCAAAGACCGTTTCCCCTCCTCCTACAGGAGCAGCGTGATTTTTCCCTCTGATGACCCATATGTAGCGCTCCGTCTCTATATTAGCATCGTGGCAACCTCACGTAAACGACAAGCCATACAAAAACCAATGTCAAGCAAGCGCTCCTAATGTCAGTGAAGGAAAAAAACTAAACAAAAACACTGCTGATGAAAACACTTGTAAAGAACTTAACTATAGCCAGATGAATGGTCTGTGGAGAGAGAAACTGGGGTGGGGGGAAAAACAAACAAACAAAAAAAAAAAACACCTACGACAAAAATACCTCAGACAGACATGCTGAGAAAAGAAAGAGAGAGAAAAAAAAAAAGACAGTCCTGCCATGTACAAGTACAGTGGTGATAATGAGCTCGCAGGTGTTAGTGGCCACTAGGTGGCGTCCCAGTCCAAAGAATTGAACTGAATGACTGAGTACGGGCGATCTGTGGAACCCCCGTGAGCCAGTCTGTCGAGGGCCTTGTGGGCATCCTGGGCATCCATGCTGCAGTGGCCGTTGGGTAGTGGAAGAGTCAGTCGCTCGGACGACGCTGCGAACAGGGAGGAAGGGGAGATCGAGTCTGAGAGCGAAGACGACTGGGGGTCTGAAGAGAAATGCGACGACGTCCCAGGAGAGGACGAGGAAAATGAAGGGGAAGGCGGGGCTTGTGAGGATAACGAGTACTGAGAATGGAGCATGTCAAGGTTGAAACCGAAGTCGTCCTGTGGAGTCGCGGGGTTTTCTGTGACGGACTGACCGCCGAGTGACCCCTGCTGAGACTGCTGACTCAGTTTTAGTGAAAGTGGTGGAGATTCGTAGACTGGCATTTTGATATGATTTTCCCGTGCTGTATGCAAACTGTGTGTGTGTGTGCGCATCACCGAGTGCTGATGACTGTCCTGCTGTAGAGGAGGAGGAGGAGGAGGAGGCTGCTGAAGCGATCTAGGTGGCCGTGACATGGAGTTCACGATCTGCTGAAACTGCTGCACGCCCATGCCTTGACTGGTTAGCGTGTTAATGTCTGGTTTGCTCCCATTGTGTCTCGGCAGCTGCGAGTTGAACTGAACGGTGCTCTGCTGGGGTGTGAGCAAATGTCCCGAGTTCGCCCTGTGTTGCTGCAGCATGCTCACCGTGTGCTGCTTCCGCGGGTGGATGGTTTGCAGCGGGTTTGCGCTGTTACGGGCCACGTTGTGCTGTAAGGGTGGTCGCCCCCTTTGCTGCTCCTGCGAGATCAGCTCTTCCAGGTGAAACGTCTCAGGGATTCCTCCTTCCCCTGTTCCTCTCCGGATGCCGAAGAGACCGTTCAGTGCAGCGACACCGTTCAGGCTCGGTGCTCCGTTTAAACGAGGTGGTTTGTGCTCCGGGGAGGGACAGGGGCTGTTTGTGAGGTCCAGCACCTCGTCCACAGCCTGGCTCTTGTGCAGGACAGCCTGGCCAGGCCGTAGGCCTAGGAACGTTTGCGGGCTCGACTGATGCATAGCATGGTGACTGAAGGCCTTGTGGCTGGAGAGGAGTTTCTGCTGTTGCTGCTGCTGCTGCTGCAACTTGAGGAACTCCTGGCGGAGGCGATGTTGATACTGCTGCGCACGCTGCTCCCGCACCTGCTGCTCCTTCTGCTGCCGAGCTCGCTTCACCTCGGTGTCCATCTGAGAGAGTTCACTGCGCACTCGCTCCACACAGTTCTCTGGTATCTTTATACCTGAAGGGGATTTAACATAACATCAGCACAGAACAACAATCTCAACTGACAACAACAACAACAAAAAGACTGTGAGGGCATTCCAGTGCACATGCACAAACTGTCACACTCACCAACTTGCTTGCTATTCTGCTTGGTTTTGAGGCGCACAATCTGCAGGATGCTGGAGTTGGTGATGTCAGAGACGACATCTGCGACACGCTTCCACACTCTCAGCAAAGCACCACACAGCATGTGGTACTGTCGCAGACGCATGCCAAGCCAGCACTCCTGACCCTGCTCCACCTGCTTACACTTACCTTTCCTAAAAACAAAAAAAACAAAACAAAAAAAACACAAACACATACATATGATGACTCAATACATCAGACCTTGATGACAAGCACAAATAAATAAACAAAAAAGGGATGTAAAAACACTGCACCTGGCTACATAGTTGGAACCATCAGTGCTGAGCCTACGACAATGTCTTCATAAAACAAACCAATGTTAACCTTATCGCTCTTTAACAAGAAAATAAACTGCTTTACCTTCTCTAACAAAAGTGTTGGAGGTTTTCTGACAATGTTTGACCTTTCCCATCCATGCCTCTATCTCCTCCCACTCTTTTTCTTTATGTCATATGTGTATAACAACCTCCTCATTGCTCGTCATCATTCCTTATATAGTAATACCCTTTTCCCCTTGAATAAATGTTAATGACTTTTGTTCTTTTGATGTAAGGGATGTACGAGGGGTGTCTGACCTAAGGATTAAATATGCTCTCTTTGCTGATAATAAACAGAGGACATAAGACACCACCATCGTGTGTGTGCATGTGTGTTGTGATGGGAAATTCTACTGTAGTGTTGCAGACGCATCAAGCAATTTTTCTTCCTTTAAGTAATTCTAAACTTAAAAAGAAATAAGTAAAGAAAAAAGAAATGTAAAAATCTAAATAAAGTACAATTTTTAATTTGACTGTTTAAAAAAAAAAGAGGAGTGTGTGAATATCAATAATATAATCTCATTACAAAACAACAAAAAGTAAAAAAAAAAAAGTAATCACTGGGAGGGAGGGACGGACGGACGGACACACACCATCTATCAATCCTACCTAGTCACCTGCTTAAAGCTGATTTCGCACTGATATTCATAACCTTTCCCTTCTTTTTATAAATGGTTAATACAAAAACAACCTTATTACTGTTTTGTTACTCACCAGTTGGCATGGCTGCACTTCTGGAATGAGAATACAAACTGATTCTCCCAGCAGTCTTTGGCTTCTTCCGGTGTCACCTACAGCATAAACAAAATATATATATATATATATATATATTTAAAAAAAAAACAGAAACGATGACATACCTCCTGACATCCACTAGGTGTCACTGTGCAACAGTGATCTGAAGAGCATTCTAGGTTTACAGTGTCATTAATAATGCTCATGAAGTATCACACATGAGATTTATAAGGTTTCATTAAAAAAATTATAAAAATAATAAATAAATAAAATAACATTTTCTGTTTGTCAAACTGTTATGAGTATTTCACTTTAATGACACATCTCCCAGGACATTAATGAGCGAATAACGGAGCGAGTTGCGTTGCGCCCCTGGCTCACTCCTGACCTTGCGGTACCGCTGTAGCAGATTATCCAGGTTCTCAGGGTGGGCCTGCTTGCCGATGTTGGGCTTGTAGACAATGAGATTATGACCTCGGCCTTGTTCTGCCAGCAACACACACGGCTGGCTTCCACGCAGCTGGAGACAAAATGACAAGATGAACAAGATGAACAACTCTACAAGCCTTCAACACAAAAACTGCATAAAACAGCAATGATTACTTATTATTGATGACTGTGATTGTTCTAAATACCTTGTGCGAAAGGTAGAAGCCCTCATTTTCTCCAGTCAGGGTCTCCGCTTTGCTACAGGCCTCAACCCACGGCATCCCCCGATCCACACTGATCTAAAAACAGAGCGGCAAAAGCACTTCAGTTTCTTTACACACTAGCAGTCAAAAGTCTGCACTCAGTAAATTCACTACATACATCTTAAAACCTTGTTGCGGTTTTACCATTTTTTTGTCACCGCATTAACTTATATTACAGAATGTTCATATCTACGATTATCACATTATACACTATTATGATACACCTTCTGTGTATAGTGCAGTGTTTCACATTTCATTTAAACGTCCATCATTTCCTTTGACTGTGTAAAGCTGCTTTGCGACAATGACGACCGTTAAAAGCGTACACAAATGAAATTGAACTGAATTGAGTGTAATTGGACGGGCCAAAGTACAGTACATATGCCCACCCATTTTAAACATCTGCGTGGGAGAAAGATGCCATCAACGATCGAGGGACAGTTCCTTCCCGCTCTACCGCTCCTGTACCGGTCTATTTTGCTATTCGGTGTACTGGGAGGCAGTAATCACAGCGGATGCCAGCATCCAAATAAATAATTAAATAAATAACAAGGGTGTACTGACAGTTGTGCATGCTCGTCGTTTTGCACGGTGAACAGGCTCGCCTTAAAAAATCAAATCAAATAAAAAAACCCACAGGAAGACTCAAACGGGCTGATCTGTGTACCAACAAATGTTGAGTCAATGTCTTTTTTCCTCTTTCTTTTAAATCACACACGCATGCTTACATCCTGGAGGTGTGTGTCGACTAGGTAGGCTTCGACATCAAACTGTGCATTCAGGTTCTGATATACATCATGAAGAACCGAGGTTATATTACTTTTATAATGCATAAATTTTACTGCTATGGGAATGACATCGCAAAAAGGTGTCATCGCAAAAACTCACAAGATGCATGTTATAATTGATGGTCATAGAAAGAACCGAAAACAACCATAAAAAGTGCCATTTCTTTGGCAGTGACCCAACTAGTTTTTACTCATGTTTGATTAAAAAAAAAAGTTGATTAAAATCAAATAATATTCAGCTCATTTAATCATTTTGCCCAGATTATGCTGAAAATAAGGATGCATCACTCTATATTGCATAATCCTAACCATATATACATTAATTAAAACATAGTAATGCAGAAAGGCTAAAAATGCTTTTTTAAAACAACTTCTTACTCTTCAAACATGTAGACAGAGGGGAGGGGGTTTGTAGGTAGGATCTCCGAAAAGTGAAGATAATATAAAATAAATCAAAACAGAGTGTTAAATGCACGTGTTGTATGTAATAGACCACTTTTGTGCCGTCACGTTCCGCTATCTTCCACCGCAAGTATATTTCAGGCCTGTGAGGAAACACTTTAGTGCGTCTTGAAGTAATTCATTGTTAGTGTTTGTTACTCTTTTTTTTTATATAAATAATACAGCTTTCATGTGAAATCCAAATTAGTTTTAGTTTCTAGTGTGGTTTCTAACGTCTAGCAGTTTCTATTTTTAAACATATTTTTGTTTCAGTTTTAGTAATTTCAGTTCTACAGATTGTCGAGATATTTTAGTATCGGTCCTTGAATAAAAATAAGCAGTTACACCCCCCACTCTTTAAACGTCATACGATATGCTCTCATGCACGTCCTGCCAGCCCCACGCTAAAGTCAATACTAATACCGCATGGAAAATTAATGGAAAGGGAAAGAAATGATGTCTATTTGCTTTTTAAACTATATTTAGCAACACTTCTAGTTTCTGTTTAGTTTTTAGTGTAGTATCGTTTACTGTAATGAATGAGTCGGAGTAGAAACACACACACAGTCCAATACTGCATTCTGTATATATTGCATTTTATACTATGTTGTATATTATACACTTCAATTTTAAAGTAGTCACAATATTCAAACATCATCAATAAGTGACTAACATTTTAAATACAGAAAGTCCCCGGTACTGTCTTTAGGTAATAAAGAGGAAATAATAAAAACACATGGGATGTGAGTACCTTGTAAAGGATGACCTGGCCTTCTTGGGGGTTCCCAGGAGTCAGAAACACTTCCTGTTTCTCTTCATGAATCTCATCATTACCTGGAGCCAGATCTAATAAAACAGACCAAACACCGATCAAGAAAGCCGCACACAAACACAAGATATAAAATATAGCTCTGAATCTGTAATCCAACCCAAATTCAACTAGAAGATAAACAAGCAAAAATAAAATAAAAATAATACAGATGAGTGATTCATATATTGATACACATTTGATTTAGAGTACATGGTGTTCAACTTAAAATAAATAAATAAAGACAACCTGTTTGAAATTCTCTCACATTCAGAATAAACAAATTTTAATGAACACACGTAAGCCACTGTGCGCGCGAGTAGGATCATCTGCTTACCGAGTATACCCATGTCGTATTTGCCTTCCTTTTTGTCCTTCTCAATCAGGTATTCAAAGTTTTGGATGAAGTACTGGAAGAGAAAGTTCTGCTGGTGCACCTCCAGGCCCAGAATCCGATTCAGGAATTTAGTGATATTGCAGTCTTGGTTATTGAAGAAGAAAGTATCGAGAAGAAAAAAAAAAAGAAAAGAAAAAGAAAAGGACTCATAATTAAGCTGGACTTAAAAGCCTTTCAATGAAATTCTGACAGCATCGTCCTGGGCAAATAAATATGCAGTGCAGACGAACTCAACTCCAGTGGGGGGGGGGGGGACACTGATTAACGGTTAATCGCAGACACTGGCTCCTTAAATGTTTAATGCCCTTATCCACAGAGCTGCCTATAAGAGAGAACTATAATTTCTAAATGAGGAAGGAAAGAAGGACTCTCATTAGAATGCACCGGAGTGATCCACTGAAGTACTGCAATAAATTCTACTTTGTACCTCGGAATTTGTTTATTTATTTTTTTTAATCGGAGGAACACAACCAAACAAATTAAAGTTTTACCACACTATTTTTACCACCGGTGGTTAAACATTCATGTATAATCTCTATACATCAATTATAGTTTATTCACTCAAAATAAATGACATTTGAAATATTTTTGGCAAAATATATCAACTCTGGTGTAAACAGATGTATTTTTTTTTAAGTAAAGCTCAACTGGAATTATGGTCTGTTTTAACTACACAATTAGGCTGGCGACAAAAATGTTAACACAGAGGTGTCGATATTTACCTTTCTCTGCGTTGAGGCCGAAGCGTGGCTCCTTGTAGAAAATGCCTACGTCTGTCATCCCTTTCTTCATATCTGCCACGCACAGAGTGTAAGAATAATTAGTTAATGAGAAAGCAATTCATTACGAGCAGCTTTAAAATTAAAGTCTGCCTAATATTCAGAAAAAGCATGCATGATGCAAGTAATATACAATACTTAAATACATTGTAGAGAGTGTATAATGTTTGTACCTGCAAAGAATCTTGCTTCACCCCCTGGATAGGCTTTAGGTGGCGGAACTTTGTTCTCAATGTAACCCTGGATGGCTTTAGTGATCTTATCCAAAGCTTTTGTGCCATACTGTGTGGTGAGAGAAAAAAAATATTTATGCATATTCAGGACAATTTGAACAACAGTCTTAAAAGCCAAGCTGTATTATTTTTGCTCATGCAAATAGTTAAATTATATTATAAAAGTTACAACATTTGGAGAACAGGGATGTGAAGTAACTCGTTTACCTGACTGTAATGTGCACCATTTTAAATTCATAACTTAAATGTATCTAGATGATGGATTTCTCTATCATGATTCAACGCTGATCTGAATGCTATTTGTGTAACTTATAAACAGTTCTCACCGTACAAGAGACAACAACGCTATAATCATTTTAAGCTTTAAATAATGTGTGCGCCCCTACTTTGTTGTCGAAGTTGTATTTGCTCAGATCTCTGGACTCGGTGGCTCGTCTATCACCATGTGTCAACGCCCCCTGATGAGAAAAAGACATCCATGAAGTCTTCTCGTAGACATATGATACACTGCATGTGTTTGTGTAAATACACCATATACCACGCTAAACAGTTACGACTATGGTGGGTGTGGGATTACCAAACTCTCCAGACGCTTGGCCACGATGGAAGCGAAGCGTCTCTCTCCCGCTAACTCGGAGATCAGGAAGATGTATTCTGGAGCTGTTACCTGGTTAGAGCGATGAGTGCGACCTGTTGGAACAGACATACTCCACCTTCACTGAACAGAATACACCATCTTGTGCACGCTCAAAGAGAACCGGTGTCTTATCCTTCACCATGGGAGTCTTCCCTCATAATAGAATTTTTCACCCCACACTCACCGAATTGCTGGATGGCGCGGTCAGCACTCCAGGGCAGCTCGAGCGTCATGTGCACCCGTCTTCGTTTATTCTGCACACGTTTATCCGCGTGAAGAGAAATCCCTGAACTTGCAGCCTCTGAAATGATCGCTACCAGCTTTGAAGGAGAGAGAGAGAGAGAAACGTTTATTATTTATTGTTTACTCACCAACTCATATTTTGTATATAATCCTACAGGAAGTGATTTCATGCCAAGCTGAATCTTTACCTTTTCACCGGTCATGAAGCGTTCCTTCTCTTTGATGTTCACGTGGTCTATGGTGAATCCTTGCTCCGCACGTGATTCGTACTGCACCCTCCCATCCGGCCTCCGCACCACTCTGCCCTTACGACCCGTCATCTGTACACATGACTACGGTTTAAGCAGACATTCTCACACACTTCTGAAAATTATAGGCCTTTTTTTTTTTTTTTTAAGTCATGCAAACCCTCACCTCAGACACTTCCTCTGGCCCTCCAAATTGATCAATCAGTTCATCCAGTGTGTTAAGAGGAAGCTCCTTTCCCAGCTCTGCTATCTTCCCCAACAACTGCTGCTTCATATCTTCCAGTTTTGCTAAGGGCAAAAAAAAAAAAATATATATATATATATATATATATATATATATATATATATATGACTACACAGTTTTAGCAGAGAGAGACAGGAAGAGCTGAATCTGTCCCATGTGATTTAGCAGTCTAGACTCAAATTTAACCTCAGATTTAATAAGTACACCAGAGCTATAATGTAGACACTCTGCAACACAGAGCACAAGAAAGAAAGATTTATACGCATAGAAAATGTAGTCAATGTACTCATTACACTCTTTAATCCCGCTCAGGTAATTGTTACACCAAACAGTAGTTTGAGGCAAAAATGGCTTGAGACTTTTTTTAAGATGCATCTTGAAGCTTGAACAAGTTTTTTTTTTTCCCCTACAGAAGTCTAAAGCCACATTTCTAGATAACTACTGAACCCCACCCCAACCTACCAGTAGGTCCATTGATGTGGTTAACAAAGATGACGTCATCGTTGTCTTGCAGTGACTCAGGGGACGAGTTTGAGTCACTATCCATGTCCTGAGAGTCTGAATCTGAACCATCGCTGATTTTTATAACTTCACCGACCTCGACACAGCCTTTTAGAAATTTGGGTGGTCGACCTCTTGGTTTACCTACAAGAAACCCCAAATACATGTATTCCTTATACCCGTATCATGCATGTCTAAATACTACAAACAGACTGAGGTTAAATGCTCAAAATTTTAAGGATGTAATATACAATTTGTGGTGAACAAAAAAAAGGGAGTACTTCGTCACACGACCAAGGAGTTACTCACGTTTTCTTTTATTTGCAACATTCTTTTCTCTCTTCGGTTTCTCTAACGGAAAGTGCTTTTGAACCAGAGACTGGAACACACCCCTGGAGACACACAACCCAAACACTCTCTGCATTATTCACTTACATTCATGTTCCATACTGTAATTTGGACGAGTGTATGTAGTCTCTTGACCCACAAACAAATAAGCAGACTATACGATGAGGCCATGGCAATTTATAGTCATGTGAATCTAACTGCTTGATCTGCAGAATATTCAGACCAACATGGGAGATGCACAAAATGAGCACAAGCCACTTTAACCCAGAACTATATTTAACCGTTCTAAAGGTAACTTTTCTCATGTTAATAACAACGCGTCTCAAAATAGCTTGAGAGATCTAAAATCTCAAATATCAAAAATCTAAATAGTTTCAAAAAAGAATTAATTTGTGTCTTACTGCATTTATGCAGCTTAATGTTAAAAAAGTTCTAAATTGAGTCTTAAGTTATCTTCGCTAGACGGCTGACAGTTTCAACAACTCAAACACATTTCAACATCCTCGGCATTTATTGCTCATGCTGCCAGTTTCATGTAGTCGGAGTCCCGCTATCCAGCATGCAGCAGAACAAAGTAATAAAATAGCAGGGTGACACACTCATTTCGATTGTAAGGAGTGCAGCATGCTTATCAAATGATCTTTTTTTGCAGCTGCTCTGCTAAGACAAAGTAATAACCAGTTAAGGTACTCTGCAACAACATGTTCATGCTGAAAAGTGCTGCTGAGAAGACGTTGCAAATCATAACCAAGCTCTGATTTCCAAACCAGTTACAATTTCTTTTTCTTTTTTTGTGGATGGAGCAGTTTTCTTTGTCTAGCTGGCATTTTGATTAACCCAGCTGTTGTCACTGAGACTGTGAAACAGGAGCATCTGAAGTGGACAAACCAAAACAACAAATAATGTCAGCATATACACCTTTGTCTTTCATTGTTACTCATGATACTACAAATATGGTTTTTATATAGCTCATTAAAATGACTGGGCAGAGGAAGACATTGTAGTCATACCCTGGTATCTATTTCAGAGATGAATCACCTTCTAATCGGAATTGTTATTTAAAGCAAACAAAAGTCTGTACTCTTATAGCAAAACAAGGTATTGCAATTGTGAAATTTATCAGGTCCTTCAGTGTTTTCACAGCAATGAAAACACTGTTTATCGTACATTAATAAATGCGCTTTAATGTTGTGGCAGATCCTAAAACTACCACTTCCTTGATAACCGCTATAAATAGATTTTCCATCACCAGCCCTGCTCTCTCTCTCTCACGAAATCTATACGATGGAAAGAAAAAAGAAAGCAGTCTTTCATGTTACTGAGAAACCACAAAGCCCTCCACCCTGTAAACTGTGCTGTCGTAAAAGAACAGCATTACCTCTGACTGATACAAAGTGCTGACACTGGAGACTCCTGCAATCATGTTACAGAAACGTTTCCTTGCAGAAAACCTCAAGACCCGGTTCACTATCTGTATGCTACATGTCTTGCTTCATACTTGGGACGGCCTACAACTCAAACATATTTCAGCTTAAAATGATTATAGCCTGTGTTAAATGGCTTGTTTCTATATTTGCGTGCAACTTTTGTCTCCAACTGTGCTTATGCATATCGTTTGAAAGAATGCTTAATCTGTGCAGATGTGAGAGATGTCTCATTTCAGTAGTGAGAACAATAACTGTGGTTATCAATTCTTTCAAATGTTCCCACTTCCTTTCAGACCTGAGAGTTAAACCTCCCGTTCTTGAGTAATAAGTTATTGAATCCATCAAAGCAGAGTCAAGGACAGAAGCAGGGGTCAGGGGAAAAAAAAAATTAAAATAACAAGTTGCTTTGATAAAGGTTAAGAACAGAGTTCCAGACACTCACTCAGCTGCAGAGACGAATCGGTCTAGGTGTCCATCATTCTCATCCAGAACCTCACGAGTGCGAGCCTCACCGGTTGACTGCAGACCGATCACTACACACTAGACACAAAGACACAGCACAGAGTTATCAAATCAACAAACTCAACTCCAATCACCGCAACATCCTTCTGCTGCACAGGCGTGGTAAAATAAATAAATAAACAATTTTAAAAAAAGAAAAGGAGAGAAAAAAGAAAAAACATCCATTCACACAGATAAAAACACCCAGTTTATTCTTTCATAAGACAAAAAGCTTTCAAGATCATCATGCACCGTTACCGAGCCTCACCTTGCCCTGACTCTTCTCGATCTTGGCGAGCTCCACCAGGCGGCGCACTTTGGCGGCGATGCAGAGGTATTTAAAGAAGCGCTGGTGGGAGGCCCAAAACTGGCCCCAGAGGGACTTACGAGACACCAGACCCAGCAAATCCGCTGCCTTAGAGAACGTTTCCATTGCTTCAGCCCACTAGGGAAAAGCAGAGGTTACATTAAACAAAAAAGCCAGTACTGTCATGTCATGTCAAGTAACCATTAAAATTACCATTAAATTACATATAGTTAATAGCAAATGTTATTGCACCTAATAGACTAGTCACTGTGTGTGTATGCGTGTGTGTAAGTCTGTCTTGCTCTTTCTGCAGCACAGTCATGTTCACTCTAGCCTAAAGCCTCTCACCAGGCGGGCTGCCTTGTTGTAGACCACTTTAAACTTTTCATCCAGAGCGATTTCCTCGATCCGGAACGACACACCAGAAAAGCTGAGCTGCCGGGCTATGTACATGCCACTGACTTTCATATCCATGGCAACTATCTCCATGGCGCCGACACCCCTGTGAATGGCAAGCAGGCATAGCTGTTGGCTGCTGAACATGAGAACGGTGGCTCCTCATTCGTCATTAAGACATACATAAATTACTGAATTTTTCAGCAAGGAGCTTCATCCCGGTTAACAGTTTGACAAACATATTCATCATGCGCTTTAGGTGACTTGTTAAAAAAAAAAAAAAACAGCACAAACCTCTTTTCAATGGCATGCAGGAAGTCCTCAAATGCCCTGAAGGGTGTTCCTTCTCCCCAAATGCCCAACCGGCTCATATAGATCATGTTCTTTGGCTCAGAGGCACCTACAGAGCAAGAGAGGGCAAATGTAGTATGGAGATTTAAAAATAAACTGACCGGCATGTAGGATTTTTAAGGCAAAATAAATAGGGATCGATTATTAGTCAGATAAAAAGCAAATAACAGAAACTTTGTTTCAGACACACATTAACTTCAGCAGCTAATGGATTTGCTCTGAATTTAGTTTTAAACCCTAAATATACCCAAATATTCCCCCTTTAATTTCATTTCAAACTCAGCTTAATACATCACCCTTGTAAATGTAAACTACAGTACTGTACTGCTGTGTCTCCCACAGTGCTAGAATGTAAAATACCGATGTGACCCCAAACATGTACTGTAATTCATGCAAGCACTCATTTTAGTAGGGTAAAAACAGTAATAATTCATCACCCCAAGCCACGATTTCCTCTACGATTGCTGTGTGTTCCCTCTACAGTACAAAAGAAATTTCAGTATTGTATTTTGTATGACAATTTAGCTGAATGTACATTAATATTCATGTTACAAAATTAGTACGCTATATTTTCCTTAATAGTTTAGTGTTAAAAGCATGAAAAATTATTTATTGAGGGGTTTTCCACTAACAGGTTTTAGTGGGGTTCTAAGGAATTTTTTTTTTTTTAAATCAGCGAACAACTTGAGGCTGTGAACTCTGAACCGCGACTTTGCGTGGGTGGATTGTATTGCTGTTTTATTTGTGGGTTCATGAAGCAAATGTGAGAAATTCTACAAACAAGCATTCTCTCTTCCCTGCCACTCACTGACTAGTCAACTGCAGACATGGTCCTCATACACATGCTCACAGAAGGCATTTAATGAGTCATGCTGTCCTGTACTGTAGCATGAGTAGCAGTTTTATCTGCCTGGAGGCATGTGTTAGTCTTTACCCTCACTGGCTGGTCGCTTCAGTATGATGGAGAGAATCGGTTGGTGGGTGAAAATTGTCAGGTGACCAAATTGCCGAGAAAACTGGTTCAAGTCAAGTCTCAAGTCTATGTCTTTAAGTCAAGCCTAAGACAACAGAATCTACATCTGGAGTACTTGAAAACTTTATGGCAATGAAAAACAGAATATAGGAAAATAAAATATAATGGATTGATTTACATTTTATTATTTATATTCCTGCACTTTCACTTCCATAGTAAGCGAGGCAGAGAACAGAACAAACGCCACTTACGATGCTTAAAATAATCTTGCACTGACACCATGCATTTTACACACTTAAAAGAAACATCAAGGCCCAATATGAAAATGCATATCTTGTTTTGACATATTAAAAAAAAAACAATTAAACCAAGATCACATCGGATTCCATGCCTGTTAAGCAGCAGGAGGAATCTGAGGCTGCACTGGGCAGTAATCAATAAAGACTGGAAAAAGCCCAGGAGATTTTTTTTCTCCAATGTTTTTGATAAACTCAATCATTATAGTCCGTCTGTAGATATCTGCAGACTCAAACTTTTGTTCTTGGCTGAGGAAATAGGAAGTGAAATGGAACCTAATGTGGTTGTCTTTCATTGTATCTATTGCATCCACCTCAAGGTTTGATGATGTGCATGTTCTGAGACATGCTTTTGTTCACTGGAGTTTTTAGATTATTATATCCTCCTGGATATCCTACTGTTGGCTTGAACTGCTCTCTCTTTCATCAACAAGACATTTTGTTTATTGTTTTGTTGTTTTAAACTATTCTGAGTGGCTGAATTAGATGACTAGTTCTAGAAACACTCAAACCAGCCTGTAAACAATCACATGCCACAGTCCAAATCACATTTTCCCTATTTTATAAGGCATAACCTGAAGCTGCTGGCTCATTTCCACATGATTTTATGCACTGCAATACTTCCACACAATGGCCTGATTAAACATAATTGCCTGAATGAGTAGGCGTACAGATGTTTCTATTAAAGTGCTCCATGAATGCATTATATATTATATTATATATGACTAGCAACAGTTCCACGTTTTAAAACATATCAAGCATTTGTTCAACAAACTCAGTAGGTAGGTCAACCGCAGAGGATTATGCCATGGTAAATGCTAATATTTGCTGATGTAAACGGAGACGCATTTCAGTAATAATAGTATCATGTCTGATGCGAACATAAAAACTAAACAAACCTGTCTGGGTGTGTTTTCAGGGAAACTCTTAGGTTTAATGTAGTCGATCCAGTGTCTTTAAATTCCTTCCCACGTTTGTTATGTTTCAATTCTTCTGTAACTGTGGCTGGAGCTCCTGCTGAAGCCTTGTTGCGCTGCCCTGTTTAGACCGACGC
This sequence comes from Clarias fuscus, assembly GCA_030347435.1. NCBI lineage: Eukaryota > Metazoa > Chordata > Actinopteri > Siluriformes > Clariidae > Clarias > Clarias fuscus. The sequence goes on along the minus strand of CM059231.1, from coordinate 8,134,956 downwards.
TAACGGGAGCATGTTGTGATGCCTTACAAGATTGGCATGGTAATCAGGTGGAGACTGGATAATTACAGAAAGACTTATTGGCCGATGAGATCAATTCAAGTCACGAGTCATAAAGGACGAGTTGCTCTATTTTTATGCGACTTTTATGCGCGAATCAGATTCTAGACACAAAAGCAACTGTCGATCCCAGGATCATTGGGTTATGTCGTTTTAAATTATGCTGTGTGACTGGTACTAAAAGGTTAAGATGCGGCAGCGTGGTACGTGTGTGTGTAAACATAGAAAGGATTATTCTACAAACCTGTGGCACTAGCATACACCACCCTGGCCCGGGGCAGCTTGTTCTGCAAATCCAGGACAGCTTTGCCCATTTTCGTCGATGTCGCATTTTTGGCTTTATGGCATTCATCAAAAACAATCTGAGAGGGTTTAAATGTTAGGGAAAAAACATGGGTTGACCTTGATTACGTATTGAACTCTATTATTGTTGTGAAAGCATGGTGTAAACTTTGTGAAGATTTAATTAATCGCTAAGACTGTTTTCATTGTTACTAATAACAATAAGTATACTAACAACAACAGCTGAACAAAACATAACATCCTGTAAATTTTTAGTAAAAAGTAAATTTTTGTATTGACCATTTAATACCCGTGGGTTTAATAGCAATTTAAAAAAAAAAAAAATTTTTAAACATGCACTTCAGGATTGCTACTCAGAAGCACTAAATGAAAGGATACGACGCCGTCAAAGCCAGGTTTACACCAGTCCAATATCTGTTTGAGTCGGGTGCGGTGCTGTCCCCCTGCCTGACTCTCCCCGATCAGCGCTGAGTACGTGGCAAACAGGATGCCCTCTGAGGTAGCTGTGTTTCCATACTTAATCTGACAAGCCAAGAAAGGTTCATCATAGACAGTGACAAGGCACTGGGACATCCATAATACAACTCTGTACTTATAAATGCAACTGATTATATATTATAGCAGGTTTCTTCACAACAGAAAAAGAGAATTAGATGGAGAAATCTTACTAAACTTACTAAAAAATAACTTTACCTTGTTTAAAGCAAAAACAGGAATATTCGGGGCATGTATGTCCTTGAGGTCTCTTTCTGCATCGTACTTAAGATCATTAGACACACTGAACCTGAAAGACAATGAAATAAAAATGTATCACCAGGCACAAACATTACTACTACTGTTATTATTATTATTAATAACAAACATCTCTCTTACAACATGGTGTAACTATGTTTTAACTTTTTAAATTTACGCTGAGAGCGGATGTAAAAGTTAAAAACACTGAACACTACAGTCTTAAAATTTTTTTTTTTTTTTTACCTCCAACTAATTTTCTTATTAGCCACGAGAATTAAAATATAAAGCCCTTTCAGTGAAAATAACTGGGGGAAGTGTATTATCTTCTTTGGAATCGTATTGCAGATTACAGTAACGTAATGCCTTACCACAGGGCTTGCTTCCTTCCTTTTAAAAAGTTCTCCACTATAATGCCAGCTATGGTGCGACCCTTCCCCACACCGGCTCCGTCTCCGATCAGAAAGGCTGCCCTCTGGTTGTTCTTCAGGATAACCTCGTGTTGCTAATCCGCAGAAAGAAAGAAAAAAATAATAGAAATTAATGCACAGGAAATTCCTACTATTTTCTGGAACACAAGCTGGCTTAGAAAAAGGAAATTTCTTCTAATAGACTGAGAATCGGATGCAAGCAATGGACAAAATAACACTGCAAGTCAAACTGCAAATGTATGTTTGGAAACCGTGGGACTGGCACAATTAAATCTTAAGCAGGCTAACATGCATTTAGGCAGGAATAATTAAAAAAAAAAAAAAAAAAAGGCATTAAGCATGTCCATTTCCTTTGTTCTGTACGAACTGCCTGCTTGTCAATATATAAGAATACGATGACTTGTGATGCGTCGTACAGCGCGAGCACGACGAGTGTTAAGATCCAGAATTTTTAAACAGAAAAAATGATCAATGGCTTGATGTCACTGATACAGAGTGTTAATGTTGCAGTGCTCGCTATACGCTAGTGAAAAAAGATGACTAGTATGCAACACGGCACAGACACTTATGAACAAGGATGCAATGTGAGGTACATGAGTTTGAAGGTGCGTCCCAGAATGTACTTGTGAATGTTTGTGCTGCTCTAAAAACAGCACTTCCTTGTGATGTTTCCTTAACTTTTATACGGCCAGTTCTCGAGTAGGCTAGTCCAGTATGAGGGAGACTACCTAAAGGTCTCTCTAAGGATTTGGAGAGGATCCAAAAGCGATGCTGTCGGATAATAGGTATTGCGATTACAACTCTCAACGTGGTGAAGCCAGCACACATACTTTTACTCAAATACTCAGGGACAGTGTAGAGGTATAAAGAGATACCTTTTTTAAGTCGCTCTAGAAAAGGACTTCTGCCAAATGCCATAAATGTAAATGTAGGCTAATTGGCAATCAATATAAACGTAAAAAGCGAGTAAGATTAAAGTGCAAGTTGGCAAGCGTCTGTCTGGGTGAAACAAAGCAAAATTCTCCCAACGGGCAGACCATTGTTGTTTTTGATTTGTGTGTGTGTTTTAATCACATTACAGAAATTGTGTCTATAAACTAATCTACTTGGGGGTTACTTGTCTTGTTGCAAAATAATGTGATTAGTATACCTGGCAGGCATAGATTATGGCTTCCAGCTGCAGGGCAGAGAGCAGGCCTGTCCGTATAGTGTTGTCTGGGATCGAGAGTGTGTAGTTGATGTCTGGGGGAGGGACACTGGAAAGAGTGCTGGTCTCTACCACAATGTCTGGATGAGAAATCCCTATAGTAGCTGCATACATAGAAGAAAGAAAAAAAAAAGACGAGATGATAATCGTAAAATAATAATATTCAATATTTAAATAACATTACGGCAGTACATCAGTTGCGTTTTAGGAGAAGCATGCGTATAATATTTAAACAAATGTTTCCAACCCTCATGGTTTGCTTTGCTATTATGCATATTTGTTATGACTCGATAATCCGTTCACGTGATTATAATTGCTACTGCACAAAAATAGATGCAGCTCAATCCTGAGAATAAATCTCTACATGCACAAGAGTGTGCTTGCGCATGCATCAAGCTCAACAAGATTTAAGTGCTTTCCTACATTTGGAGGGCTTGTATTCAGCGTAGGTGTCTATGTGACCGAGTTCTTCCGTCTCTTCGTCATCTGCCTCCTCTTCCTCCTCTGGTGGATTCTGAATGGGTTCAGGGGGCTAGACAAAGTCCCAGTCAGACAGACAGACAGACAGACAGACAGAGAGAGAGAGAGAGAGAGAGAGAGAGAGAGAGAGAGAGAGAGAGGGGAGTCAAGCACTATTATAGTAAGACAAGACATTGATATTGATCTCTTGTAATCCGACATCAAAATCCTTTCTTACCAAAGATATAATAAAAATGAAATGATGATCTCTAAGCTACCTTATATCCTGCTAATGGGCTGTTCAAGATGGCATTGATTTCATCCAGATTGGGTAAACCTGGAAACTTTGTCAACTGATGGCAAATGGACAACATGGAAAAAAAAACAAAAAACAGCAAGGACAAACTTAACGATGACAGACAAAACATGATGAGTTGGAAATATGGATATTCTTCTCTGTCAAATATCTTTGACATACGCACGCCTACTGCACGCTTGAACGGATGCCATTTTGTCTCAGAGTTGTATTGAACTGTGTTTTAGTGAAGATTTTCTGAAATTATGATTAAGTATCAGGTCAGCTTAAAAAAAACAACAACTATTACGTCAGCTACTTCCACGATTTGTTGATGGAAGGTCCGTTCGTATCTGGGAATATTCGTAACTTGAATGTTGGAGACTTACTGTAGTCTACGGACTTAAAAGCTTCTTAGGGATTTGGACGAGGTCTGACTTTAATTTCAGAAGTAATGGGTCACAGATTAAAATTAATACATTCATGGAAAGTCGGATCAAGGCAGATAACGCATGTTCTGATTGTTCTCGCTTATAAGCTGCATGCGTTCTGCGATCGGCTATTTCATGATTGCAAACTCTGATGTACAATTACAGAACCAATTAAATCATAATTATATTTCTTATATTATATTTTTATACAAAAACCTGCCCATCAGGCTGTAACATTTCATGGTAATGGCAGCTGCTTTAAAAAATTTTTTTTAAATGAAATCTTAATTAATGCTTGTTGGTGTGTGTGTGTAGCCACAGAGGAGAACGGAATGTACAGTGGACCAAGCAATTTTCCCAGATGTGTCCTAAAATCCAGAAGACATGCAGAGAAACCAGGTGCGTGCGAATTCTCACCTGTCTCTGGCTGTGTCCAGGTGTGTCCCAGAATGCTAGTGTTGAGGCAGAGCCCTCGCTGGTTATGTGGGACAGGTTATCGACGGCAGCGGGGTCGGCGTATTCGGACAGAGAGTCGGGGGTAGAGGAGAACAGAGACGCGTCATCGATACATGACAGATCCTGTAGAAAGAACAGAATGGTTAACGAGGCAGAGTATATTCTGTATTATACGACAGTTAGTTTCTGACTGAGTAATCTGACTGAACGAGAGGCATTTCACGAGTGATGACGATAAACAGTAACCGCACTGGAACGCTTAACTACATGTTTGACTCAGAGCTGTATGAGAGAATCTAGTGAACTGGCAGCTCTTATAAAGAACACTTCATGACGTCCCAGGTGTTAATTACACTAACTGTCGGTAGCAGCATCGGTGAAAATAGGTCAGAACGGTCCACCATTCTAAGAAGAGAGCCGTTACCTGTGAAAACCAACTTTTGCAGTCACAGAAGCACTTTTTCTACTATCAAATCTGATAACTTTATATCATCTTAAACAACATTATATCTACTTAACTGCTTCTAAGTGGTTTAGAATTTCCCCTGTTTGTTTAATTTCCATCCAAGGCAAGCTACAAAGCTTCTAACGCAAGGCTAAACCCCAAATCCCTCCATCACTCCTGATCAGTGGAAATGTAAAAAGAAACATATGAGGCAATACAGTACCGATAAATATTTAAAATTACTTTTACCCCTGTTAATTAAAAACCATCTCTCAGGTAAATAACTGTTGGGTGCCAGAAAAAAAAAGGTTAAATAAACAAAATCATAATCAGTTGATACTAAATGGTGTTTGTGGTAACGTTGAATAAAAGCAATCACGCTTGAGGTCGTGCTGTTGTGCTCGATATCAGCACGGCTTTGGCTGCGCCCTTCTGTCTACGACTGCATCACAGCTGTTCAGATATTCCCCATTACAAAACTCCCTCGTGTGATATTGCTTGATTTTTCGCCTTCAATTCCAGAACCAAAAGTTAATTAGGTCTAGTAAATAATTTACAAAGCACTGCTTCGATTCCTCTATTTACAGAACAGAAACTTTAAAACATGACTAGGACATAATTCAAAACATTTACTGAAAACCCGTCACTCGATGTTTCTCTTTCTGGGAATCTGGTACTCCATTAACCTCCAGAGAAAGCTGCTTTAGCTGGAACTGAACCTAGTTAGTATGAACTGCGTAACCAGCAGTCTTCCCCAAAAAGGGGACCGATGTTCCATTCAAACAAATGAGTGTTTAAAATAACATCAGATGAACACACAGATATGATCCTGTGATTTACCAATACATGCAAGCTATGCCAAAGAACCTGATTTGTATAATAATCTACACAAACTAAAAAAAAAAAAAAGCCCACACACACTGCTGCTCTGAAATCGAAAATTTCTCCTGCAGACGTGCAATACGTTGCACTGCAATCACGCGTCTGGTGCAATTCCTGAGACTCAACTGAACTGGAGATGCGCCTGTCCAGGGAAGATAAGGAATTCTCATGGCATGTTGTCAGCTCTCTCTTTTCTCCACATCCTGTCTTATAATTGAGCAACTCTCCAGTAAACGTAAAACCTGTAAAATGTATATGAGATGTAAAATGTAACTTACAACAAATTACAGGTGTGACGGCCTCATGAATGCTATTCTAGTGCAAAGTAAAAGCATTCTTTACGTTCACACACATCATGATGTTACAGTATCGCAAAACAAAAAAAGTGACTTTCAGTTACGCACCCTGCTCAGATGTAAAAGAATGATGGACAATTGGCAGAGATGAAAGGCATCTGAATGACAGCAATATAACGGGCATTTCAGGAGACCAGAAAAAATGTAAAGTGCTGATTACACAGACAGGTCAACACTTAAACTATAAAACACACACAAAAAAGGAAGTCTCTAAAAAAGATTTCAACAAAAGGCTTCTTAGGGTTGGGTTTAGGGATGACGGATACTTGTATAACCCTGTCAATGGAGGGGTGAAAAAAAAAAATTACAAAGATTTCACCCTGCCTTCAGTGTATTAATCTCGCTACTATATTTCAACTTCATATGCTGCAATTATAAAGACCACCCTGTGCTTCTATTCACAATCATCTACTCATGCTAAACATCCTGCAATCACATATTAACTTTTCTTTGCTGTTTCTATCTGGGTTTTAACCTCACTGTCAGGTGGGACACAGAAAAGGGATTCTAGTCGAGGTTTATCGCTGCCTCATGGCCACTTGTTGAAGTCTCATTAGTGACTTAAATCACTAATGAGACTTACATTTCTGTAAAGGTGTTTTCTTTTTTTAAAAGTGCATGTACACACACTACAACAACCACCACCACAAAAATCCCCTCTTCCTAGATAAAACTTCCAGCACTGTTCAACTGATGATGCAAGAACAGAAACTCCTGAAGTAACCTTCTTACTCAGAGGGCTAAGGCTAAGAGGGCTAAGGCATGTAGTTACTGATCGGAAGATCGGCGGTTCGATTCCCAGCTCAGCCAGGTTGCCATTGTTGGGCCCATGAGCAAGGCCCTTAACCCTATCTGCTCCAGGGACGCTGTACCATGGCTGACCCTGGGCTCTGACCACAGTACGCTGGGATATGCCAAGAAGGAATTTCACTGTGCTGTAATGTATATGTGACAAAATAAAGGCTTTACTTTAATACATCAGTTGTCAAAATATTATGCACAGTAAATACCAGACAAAATATCTAAGGCAGGAAAAACCAGAATACAGTCACTTCATACTTGGGAGTGTTATAGTTAGAAACGTTTTTTTAAAGACTAAAATAGCACTGTATGTATGAATGTATGGAGTTTAGAATAAAACAGTAACTAGTAACCCAGTGTAAATATCTATCCAATGACAGAAACTTCAATGCACTTTTGTAAGTCTCTCTGGATAAGATCGTCTGCAAAATGCCCAAATGTAAATGTTAATCAGATGTTAAATGTACAAAACTTAAAAGACAGTGGTAAATAATTTGAAGGAAATATTATGAAATATTTGTAGGGCAATTCCATATAAAGGTCAACCTTAACGAAGGGGAAGTAGGCATAATTCAGAGGATTCCTACTAGAATGCAGTGAAACGCTACAAAACTGCTTATACTGACTAAACTGAAAAGTCCAATGCTGAGACTCAAAAAACTAAAAGAAGCACGAAAAACTGCTAAAGAGAAAGGAAAGAAAAATTTGTCAATGATGATTTAAAAATTACTATTTTAAATGTTTCATGTTAAAATTCACTATTTAAGCATGTTCTTTATATAGTTTGTAGTCAGCTAATTCCTACATCATAATAATTCATTTATTCAACAAAAGAAAAACACTACTTTTTTGATAATTCAAGTCTCCTTCATGGTACAAGTGTAATGCTTTTTATAACTTAATTTAAAGAAGTGGAAATCATGTAGTTTCTCATAGTCGGTTTCCAGTCGCGTCTATAACGCTGATAAAATGTTATACATTTTCAAGGTGCAAATTATATGAATTTTGAGGACTGTTTTATTTTGAGCTGAAGAGATTGCATTAAAAGTTACAGAAATTAATTCACTGATGCACACTGAGGAGGTTTTTTTTTTTTTTTTAACCAGTATGAATCCCTTCGATACGGTCAAATCCGTAATGATCCGCCGAGTTCATCCTTATATGTACAGCAAAACCTTACATACAATCCTAAAAAAAAAAATAAAATAGTAAAAATAAAAAATATTCCATTCCGTAGTTACTGCATGTGTTACAATTTACTCTGTGCGTGAATGTATGTATATATACATATACAGTATATACACGCTTATTATTTACTTATTGCACCTTATAATCAGCACAATGCCAATACTTGCACTGGTGTATACACTACTATTTGCACTTCTGGTAGACACCAAGCTGCATTTCGTTGCCGAGTACCTGTAATGAGAAAGTTTTCATACCTACCTTATTTTTTCTTTTTAGAATCGCTTGTCTGAAAACAGTGTTATTAAACATTGTAAAAGAAAGTCTAAGAAGAAAGATGAGTCATCCTTTGAGCCAACAAAATTATATAGATAATTATGGGGGGGGAAAAATGCAGAAATGTGTCGAAACTGATCTGATTGTTTGGCGTCTTTCTATTACCAATGCCACATTGTGTGGGTTTGATTTCCCTTATGTAAGAAAGTTACAGAATATAGGAACTAGAGGCGTCAATGACGTAACAGAGTAACGCTCAGGACCATAGCGGATTACACAGCCAACAGGTTTCAGTGCAGTGGTGTCCCTTCATGGGGAAATAGCGACTGCTTAAGTATCATTTAGGGAGAACTATTGAGGTGACAACAACTGAATGCAGATTAAATGAGAACCAGCAGAGTAAGGAACTTGTTTGAGCAAAAAAAAAATAAACAATACCGAAGAGGTAAATAGTATAGACCGAAATGCATTCTATCATGCATTTTAAATGAATTTTTCATTTAAAAAAAGGGCAATAATAAGGTACCTTTCCATCATTCACTGAGAAACCATGATTCTGTAACAACCCTAATTCAAAACAAACACTTGACTCACACTAACTAGTAAGTAGTAATAATTTTACAAAAAAATCTATATGAATCAAATTTTTTTTGAAAAAAATCAAACACATTACCCATGCTACAATTCATTCCTGTTTAATTATATGCAACAAGTAAGCAGTCTACCTTTGACAGTTGATGACCAACCTTAGCAAAGTGTCTGTTCCAAAAGTGCAGCCCTGGCATGTCTGACCTCTAATGGGGAAATTAACTCAAAAGTGGAAATAAACACAAACATAGCAGCTAAAAGAAAACTCAATAATCATGAAATCTGGAAACTGCCACTAAACGCCCACGCAAGGCGCTACGGATCCTTTAAACTATCCATTGAATATCCAGTGCATTTTATCCCCAACACATAACCAGTATTACAGGTAAGAGTTTCACAATTACACCACAGGGCACAGATAAATATCTGTCTAACTATCTTTCGATGTGCATTTGTGTGTGTGAAAGAGAGAGAGAGACAGAGAAAAAGGGGTGGGGTGGTCTAATTTCAGGAAGTGACTCTTGTTGGAGTGTGATCAAGCTTACTGGAAATCAGACTGTAATTTTACTAGGAAGCAGCCACAGCTTTAAAATGTGAAAATGAATGTGCGAATCTGGTGAACTGGCAGCTCTTATTAAAAAACAACAATAATAAAAAAAAAACATTGGTTTTGATGGAGACACTGGTTGAATAAGTCTTGAATAACCTTGAATATTTAATCCCAAAGTTTGTATAAATGATTTGCATCTTAATTACACTTTTATCTCTCTGCTGCTTTAAGGTACAGTCATGTACAAAATGTAGTAACCTCTCTCTCAATTTTTTTTTAAACGTTAAAACATAAATCATCTGATTGTAGCTGATCTTAGTATAAAACAAACTCAGACAAACAGGACGCAACTGTTCAAAAAAGCAAAACAAGACATGGGCAATACTAAGTACCCAATTACTCAATAGCTTGTAGACCCACCTTTAGCGGCAATAACTTACAGTCATGGGTAATATTGCGGAGTAATTTTGGCCCATTCTTTGACACAACATTGCTTTAGTTTTTTTTAGGCTTTTGGGAATTCGTATAGTACAGCTCTCTTAAGGTCCTCCTACAGTATTCAAATGGGTTGAAGTCTGGATTTTGTCTAGGCCTTTCTAAAACCTTGATTGTTATTTGTCAGCCATTCAGGTATAGATCATTGTCCTGTTGCCCAAGCTTTAGCTCGCGGACACATGGCTTCAAATTTGCCTTTAAAATATTCTGTTATACAGAAAAGTTCATGGTCAACTCATTGACTGCAAGGTCCCCAGGTCCTCTGGCTGCAAACTAAGCCCAAAACATCTCCAGTCCACCGCTGTGCTTGACAGTGAGTATAAGGTGTTTCTACTGAAATGCGGTTTTCTCCAAACATGACACTGGGTATTAAAGCCGGTCTTTTTCTAATTGTGTTATAATGGACTAAAACATTTAACATGCTCAGTGATGCCTGTAGGGTCCGAGATAAAACAATTGCAATTTTTTTTGTATTTCTTTGAGCATTGCACGGTCTGACCTTGGGGTGAATGTGCTGGAACGTACACTCCCGAGACGATTGGTATTGGACAACTTGAATGCCTTCCACTTGTGAAAAATCAACTTAACTGTTACTGTGGATGGAGTAAGGGGTACTAAGTATTGCCTGCATGTTTTTTTCTTTGTGGTTAAAATTATTATTTTTTTTAAATAATGGCACAGTGAAAAATTAATTATTCGTGATCTGGGGCCTTGCAAAGGTTTTGAATACTTTCGTTTATAATAAGTTTTGTGAATCAGGTTCGGGATACAGGTACAGAGGCACAGCGGCTCGTATTTGATGACTCAGTCTACGAACATGCTTAACGGTCACAATACCTTTATAAACTCCGGATTTAATCATAACTATTATACTCTTTGAATCAGCAGCAGCATGGTGCTTAAAGTCACGCAGGTACCTTCTTTTAAAATACTCACATTGCGGTACAATATATTCACAAAACATACAATACACTGTGGCTTACCATATGAAGACAATGTAAAGCTGGTGTAAATGCAATAAAGTTTGAAGTCAAAGTACTGTATTTTACAATATTAAAAATATACACAATTTGATTTGAAGTTCTTCTACCGAATTCATGTTTCTCTTTCAAAGTTAATTTTAAGAGTGGTAAAGTATGGCACGGCAAATCCGATGTGTAGCAAGTGGTTATTTTTACTATGCATTACACTCAGGATGAGAACACGTCAGCTCAAAAAGAAAATGAAAGTGGGAGGCATGCCAGTTGCAGTTACAAGTTACTCACCCTCAAGCAAGTGCATTAGCAATCTTACTACAAACATCCATTCTAAAGCGACCAGATTATGCTTAAGATGCAAGGTAAATGCGGCTACTCTCGTCAAGCCGAATGTAAAAGCAGATTAGACTAAATGCAGCCACTCTCAAGCGACCAAACTGAAAATACCTACTCTTAAAGGACTGATGTAAAAGCTGACATAACTTTCGAGCAATCAACACTAAAGGCCATGACTAAGATCAGACTGAAACCTACTGGTGCGAAGTCTTCATTCCTGCCTGATGTGAGGTCAGAGAAATCCACTTCGGGGAATGTGGCTGTGAACTCATCCACAGATGGCGGGTTGACCTGGAACTGTCTGAAAGAGCATCAAATTTAACATTTTAATACAAATCGAAATGAAGCATTAGGACATTTTTTTTATGTCTGTTATTCTTCAATCTACCATTGTTATCTCAAAACATTACTAATTAAACTATAATTTGTAATTAACACCAGGCAAGCCAAACAGAAGAGGTCAGGATGGCGTTAAATGCAACTTAAACAGGACTCACAAGCGAGATGAATATGCCATTAAAGAAAGGCAGACAATTGCTCTGCTGCACCGGCAAAAGTTTTACAGGGACATGCCTGTTAATTGAACAAGGAAGAAACTGCGTAGCTGAGTAAACAATGACGTATTTAATTCTTAAGAGCCCAGGCAAAAAAAAAAAGAAAAGAGAGAGAGAGAAAAAAAGAGAGATAAGTCCTAGAAACGTCTCAAAAGAAAAAGCACAGCTATCTGCTGCGCTCCGGAACAAAAGATACCCATCAGACAGGGGTGTGCAATTATATGCATGTCTCAGCATGCTCGGTTCCAAGGCTGAACTCTACGAACGGCATTGTTATACCATAAGAACTCAGTATGAAGAACATAGATGTAACTAAATTTCTAGGAAATATAGAAATTACTCAAGCAAGTTTAAAGAAATGAAACAAAAAAACTAAGGAAAAAAAGTGTTTGTGTCGTAATCAGACTTTTGTTCTGTTATCTTTTGGCATCCCTTATTTCTGTCTCTGTCCTGCCTGGAATACATCCGTCATCCTGCATCTGGTTCTGGATCTGCGAGCGAGTGAGTGAATGAGTTCGGGAGAATTTGTTGAGTCACCTCTCAGATTGTTGCATAGGATAGCTGTACTGGTTGTACTGAGGCTGCTGGGAAAACGTCCACGGGTTAGAGGAAAACAGCTGACTCTGGAGGCGAAAAGGAAACAAACATCACATTTTTCACAGGACACAGTAAGGGAATTGAGAAAAAAAAACAACAACAATGATAACACCTCATGTGGCACAAAAGTTGGAAAGCTGTGCCATTTTTGACAACTGCAAACATACCGCTGACCATACAACACATCAAAACACACCTAAATAGCCCCAACTTGATTAACTTTCACAGTTTAAACATGTGACATAGGCATTTAGCAAATAAACACGCACACACTCCACCAAGTGAGCAAAGTGGCTCTTAAGGTTACTATGACGAGCACAGAAGTGCTAGAAGCGTTTTTATTGGAGTAGCGTGTTTTTGAAGCGGTTCAGGCTGAATGGAGTAATAGTTAAGTTTAAAAAGGAAAACAAAAAAGAAAAATCAGAGAGGAACCAAGAAATACCAAGGGCCAGATAAAAGGAAGAGAGTCGTAACAGACTCAGCACCCACATTTCTTTTGTGACAAGTCCAAAAACTAAGTTTACTGCAGACAATCACTTAACACCTACATGTTCATGTACATCGAACTGAGTAAAAAAATAAAACAATTTGTTCTGCTAGAGGAAAAAAAAACATCAACAAAGTGATATCATCCTGTAGTGTTTTATTTCCCCTTATGCCACAGAAAAGTAACATTCACTACAGCTTTTCGTTAGAAAAAGGGAGCTAAATAATTTTAAGGACTTTCCCAGACTGAAAGTCTCACTTTCAGCTTTTTCTCTGACATTTTTAGTTGAGAGGCACAGTTTTACCCACTGATTTTTTTTTTAAGTGCTGACATTAACATCAACATGACACCAACTATTCCTTACTGAAGCTTTTCCACATTAACACATTTTTTAAACTGCTCAAGTCATAGGCTTTGCATTCATTTTAAGGAACATACAAGCATTTTTCAAACATAAGCTCTGATGGAAGACTGCCATGAGCAAAGTAACTTTGACTGGTTTCCTTTGTGTGGCAAAAGAACAGAAACCCCAACAACCAAAACCCACTCAAAGTGTAGGAAGTACAAAAGGCTAAGAGCATCTGTTGGGTCATTCTGCAATTTCCTTTCTTTTCTCTGTACAAGGTAATTCAAGTTACACACAGTGCAATGCTACAAATGCATTGGAAAACGTTCTTCATAGTGGGCATGGACCAGACCAGGCTGCTAGAACTTTACAAGCCTTCAGCACCAGGAACAGCAAATAACCAAACAATTAAGAGGTGCAACTTCTTAAAAGTGAATTAAAGTTAACAATAACAGTGTGTACTTTGCATGCTCTGACATAACCATATAATAAGAAATATGTTCCAAAACTGTCCAAAGGTTTGTGCTTGTTGTCATAAGCAGAACAATACATCTGATAGGAGGAGAGAGACTGTCTGGTGAAGATGTAAACCGAGAACATTGTGCACTCGTACCTCCATGTTATTGGGGAGTGGAGGACTGGGCACCCTCTCCAGCTGAGGGCCCTCTGGGTGCAGGAAGTCCTCCGTGTCCATGACGACAGATGTTGCGAGAATGGGCATCAGGCTCTAAAGTAGCGCCACAGGGACTGAGGCGGCCAGTGGGTGCAACAAAGCGGTGCGTTTCATCATATCCCAACCATCTCTAGGGAAAGAGAAAAAGACAGACAGGTCAGAGTAGAGACGAGGTGTGAATGTAAATGATGTAAAAAGAAATGTTACATTTTTTTAAAAAGTCAACAGTTTTCTTTGTAGTTTTTACATTTAGTTTTTTATTTGCAATTATATATTTTTATATCATATATATTATATTTTTACACTTTCTACGCTTTGACATTCGTGCCAAGAGTTAGATGACGAGCTACACAAGTTTAAAGCAGCAATTCATATCTAACATCAACTGTCAGGGTTTAAATGGCTAGAAATAAGGAGGACTTAACCATTTTAATAAATTAAATCTACTAAAATGTATATACCTAGAATTTGGCTTAGCTCAGCAGCGAATATATAGTATAGGAAAATCATATACAGTTTAGGAATACTACAACTAATCTACCTTATCGCTCACCACTGCTAGTCAGCGCAACAAGCTAACTTATTCTGTTCATCCTTAACGAAATGTTACCACAGTTAACTTTACTAGCCATATAAGTGTCGGTTTTAGCACGACCGATATATTTTTTTGTTTAAAAAAAACCCCTAAATTTCGGCGTACAACCCGGTTTTGTTCACGCGATATACCAGTTCTGGCGTATTATCCCGAATTTATTAACAAGGCCAAATCCCTATTGTTTGACCAGCTAGCTGACTGCGACTAGCTAAACTCGTTAGCCCGCTTGCTAACTAGGCTAACGATATGCGCTCGAGCGTCTATTGGCGACATTTTTCCCTTCTCACCGACGGAAGAATACACTTACCGGATACAATTAAACCTCATTTCCCTGCGACTCCCACCCACCTCGGCGACCGGCAGTCGCTGAAATCTGTTTTGGACCGTGACAAATTCCGAATTTAATCCATATTTCTCTAGACACGGTTATTTATCTCACTTCCTGGTCAGCGTCGCCATCTTAATTTTAGGAAGAGCAGGGAGGGGGGGCATCTTCCGCTGCCCTTGATGACGTCACACCGCTCTCCAGCTCAGTGTGGAAAGTTCAGCTGTCTGTCTGACAGAAAATCCAAGGTGTTAACAATATACTCTATTACGTTCATGATGTATAGCACCAGTCAATTTTTTTTAAACATGTTTATTTTTATTTTTATCATAAACATGAAAATCAGTGCAAACAGTCAAATAAACAGCAACTAAAAGGGGGAAAGAAGAAGAAGAAGAGAAAAGAATATAGTTGCAAGCAACGATGACGGGCCCAAGCACCCTGTGCCATCCCCACCCCGGGCTCACCGCACAACCTGTGTGTTATTTGAGTGTGTTAAGACAAAAAGAAAAAGAACTGGACTGCTATGTGAATTTAAGTGTGAAGTTTCCTCAGTCATTGAAGATTCGTGCCAGTGAAGTGCCATGGTATCTGCTGGTCCACTGTGTTTTTTTTCCAAACACAGTCCAAAGTCAACACAGGAGATTGTAGAGCACGTCATGCTTCCATCTGCTGATGAGCTTTATGGAGATGCCAATTTCCTTTTCCTGAAGGGCTTAGCACGGCCCACACTACCAAAACTGACACTAGACACTGGATTACTGACCGTGATTACCGTACTTGAGTGGGCATCCAGCTCTCCTGACCTGAATTCCATAAGAGGAATATATCTAAAAATATATAGTCACTGAAGTGGTGAAGCTTTTGCTATTAAGATGTATTTTTGTATACTCTATCACAATATTTTTTTTGGGGATTTCCCCCCGATTTTCTCCCTAATCTTTAGTCGTGTCCAATTCCTCCAAATCACTAGGGGGCTCCAACATTAAGGCTACTACTACTACCACTCAGCCGGAAGGGCCGAAGACTATCACGTGTTTCCTCCGAACCATGTGACGCCAACCGACCGCATCTTTTCGAACTGCTCGCTCGCGCACCGTTGGGGGCGGCGTAACACACTCACCGCTTAAATGAGCTCACAGACGTAATTAATGTGGGAGCACTAAGTACCTCTCATCCCTCCCCTCTGAGAGAGCTCGGCCAATCAGCTCTCTCTAGACCTCCGGCTGCGAGAGGATGCAGCATCACCTGGGAATCGAACTAGCAATCTCCGTATGATAGGGCGAGCGCTTTACCACTGCGCCACTCGGAGGCCCTCAATATTATTTTTCCAGTTAATCCAATGTAGACTTATGCATATGTCTTTAATGTGGGTTATATGTATGTTTTTCAGTGAACTGAATTCACTATGATAGAACACACTCACTCACTCATCATCTGTATTGCTTTATCCTGTCTAGAGGGTCGCGGAGGGCTGGAGCCTATCCAAGGAGAAGGCATTGGGCAGGGTACACCCTGGATAGGGTGCCAAACTATTGCAGGGCACACACACACTACGCGCAGTTTGGGAACGCTACATCTGCATGTATTTGGACTGTGGTGAACTCGGAGGAAACCCACCAAGCACGGGGAGAAAACAGACCAGTGATGGGAATCAAACCCGGACTCTGGAGGTCCAAGCCGACAACTAACCACTAAGCCATTGTTCTGCCTTATGATGAAACAAACAATGAAAATGGTTATGTACTTGCTCATAATCATTACATACTACTGAATGAATGAATGAATATAGGTCAGCCAGTCTGCCGCTGTTGGGCCCTTGAGCAAGGCCCTTAACCCTGTCTGCTGCAGGGGTCTGTCTCATGGCTGACCCTTCTCTGATCCCACTTACGCTGGGATATGTGAAGAAAGAATTGCACTGTGCAGTCATGTATATGTGGACACACCAAAATAAAATGAAAAAAACAACAAGAACAACTAAATAAATGAAATGCAACGCAATATTGCAAGTGCGAGAAAAGCTAATTATATGATATGAAAGAGACTGAGGGCCGTTATCAAGGCCGGAGCGAATATCTGCATCATTTCCAAGTATGAGCTGAGTGTTTTGCTTTGTTTTTATCATTATTATTATCTCGTCAGATTTCTCTGCATGTTCAACCTGTGTCTATGTCTAGTTTCCTCCCACCTCTCATGGTTGGCCTCTAGGTGTAAATATGTGGGTGTGAATACACCTGTATGGTGCCCTGCAATTCTCTAGAATACCATTCTCTTCCCAGGAAGGCTAATTGGTGTTTCCACATTCCCCATAGAGTGTGTTTGTGTGTGGGTGTGCGCTGGTGTAGCATGTGATGGATTGGCCCTCAGTGAC
The DNA here is from genome assembly GCA_030347435.1 of Clarias fuscus. Lineage (NCBI taxonomy): Eukaryota > Metazoa > Chordata > Actinopteri > Siluriformes > Clariidae > Clarias > Clarias fuscus. Next base: position 8,117,746 of record CM059231.1, on the reverse strand, counting down.
AGGATAAGCGGTATAGAAAATAAATAAATAACTATATACCTAAATACATACATGAATACATTAATTCTGTCCTGAGGTATGCAAACTTTGTGCTTGGCGACTGTACTTACTTGGCTTCAGTGAAAACGTACTGACGCTGCAAGTACGCCTGTAACATAATGCTATTGTCAGCACACTGATAAAATATTTACATTCAATTTTGATTTATAAGCTCATGTATCAGAGTGCAGCACCATCAGCCTTTTAAACAAAAGCCATGGCCCATGGGAAAGCGCTCACTTCCTGATGCTTGTCCTTCTGAGGCTTTCTAACGCCCCCTTATGGACATAAGTGGTAAGTACACCACTTTATGATCAATACCCTGTATTGACTGCTCTTCCTTAGTTCATGGACTTTGACACAGAACAATGTATAACACTCGGCTGCAGCCTGTATGAAATCAGTGTGCTGCCAGGCAGGCTGCATTTCACTTCCTGATACCGCCTTTACAAAGAGTCTACCTGGTTTTCTTTTAATATATATTTATATATATTTCTTCATCGCTCACTTTCTCAATAGTCTTTTGGTAAGAAGATGGCTTGTCCAAAGGAGATCCTTACGTTCTTTTTATCTCTGTTGGCACCACTTGTACTTTATACAGCAAACAACATTTCAGCTTTGCAAAAGTAAGTCATCAGTCTTTTATTGTTTTTATTTTTGGTCAGGAGGTATCGATTCATTTTGGATAACAACAGTGCCTCTGACAGCTGTTCCAGCTGCAATGCACTTATTCTAATATGTTATCATTTCTATAATAGCAATCACATGGGCTTGTACATCAAATGCACTACTTAGCATAATGTACAGTATAATCATTGTTTCTCTGTAAGAAGGAGTTTTGTTTTTATTCTTATGGAAGGAGTCTCCAGTGTCAATGCTTTTTAACACAGGAAATTCTTCAGGAGAATACATGGTAGGCTGGTGACATAAAGTGTTCAATCATGAGTTAAAAATGAATTTTTATATTTTTTGGCAAATAGCAGTGGTATAAGAGGAATAAAACACAGGGGGTGTGCCGCAATAGAAAAAGTATCAATGTCACGGTGTTAACAGGAACCCCTCTACGCCTTGAACCATACTGTCTAGTCATTGATTCTTTTTTTTCAGTGTTTTATTCTAGCCATGCATTTTATCCACAATTCTCTGCCACAGTAAAGCATTTAAATGGAGCGGTTATTTTAATGAAGGCCGTACATCCATGAACGATGATCCTGGCTGAGATGGGTCGAGATGGGGCTGAGATGGGATGAGATTCAGCGGGCGGAACGCCTGATCCTTGAAAACGGACGGATAACTCGTCACTAACTTAAGGACGAGACGTATTTGTCTCAGAGTTATCACTACATCCCCCGTACAGTCCTGACCATGCTCCAAGACATTTCCACATATTTGGGCCATTAAAGGAGTTCCTGGGAGGCCGGGGTTTCGGATGTGAAGCAGGCGAGTCCAATCAGGGCTCTGGCATAGTAAGATAATAAGTGTTTAACTTTGATGGTATCTGAGCGCTAGGGAAACACTGGGATAAGTGCATTAGTGTAGCAGGGGATTATATAGAGAAATAAAGGTAGTTTTTTACTCTTATACAGTAACTGTGTTCTGCTATTCTGCACTATCAAAAGTTCCGGTTTGACTTGAACGCCCTCGTACAAATCTAACTAGCTTGTGGTTAATGTGGTATACTTTGATTTGAAATTTTTATGTTTAATAATTGTCATAGAGGCAAAATATACAGTATATACTGTACGCATGACGAAACATAGTGTATTCACTTGATTAATGAATCTGAGCTCCAATTAGAAAGTGGTCTGTGATTTTTCTTTCCACACTCTAAGGACTCTCTGGAAAACCCAAAATAGATCCATAGTTACACATTTCTGGGGTGCACGTCATCTTTAATCTTACTCTCTATTTTCCTCTAGGCCACTGGTTATACTGGGAATCGAGGTAACCAGTCTTGCTGCAGTTTTCTTCGTCGCATACCTGTGTGTCCGGAAAGAAAAATCCATGGACGTCCTGTTTTATGGTAAGACCGGCATATGGAGCACTGATAACTTTCTATTTCTGCTCAGATAAGACCTCAGGGGTTTTTTTATGGACGGAGGAAGAGCATGTTAAACGTCAGGGAAAGAAGTTTAAGCCTGTCCTTAATCCTTGAGCAAGCCACAGTCGAGAAAACTCACCTCTGAAACAACACGGCAATCAATCAGCAGCTGGGCCCCAGAGCTCCCTCGGGTTTTCTCCTCCCTCGCTCCGTTTTCCTGTCACTCCTAATTTTCAGCCTTATGCCTCCACCCTCACCCTGCTGCTCGGTCTGATGTGGCTATTCTTAAACATCAGGAGATGCCCTTTTCAGCACTGTGCTTGTGCGCCTGCGGAAAAGGCAGGTCTGTTTGTCAGTGATAGAGATCCAGCTTCACCTACATAGCCACGGGCCATCATAAACTCGCAGTCGGGGAGAAATCAATAGCTGGAGTGGAAAGGAAGGTGAAAGAGTGATGGAGAGAACGGTGTGGAGGGGAACATGGCCTGATGAAGAGGGAGACAGAGAAGGAAACACAGAGCCGCTGGGCTAACTGTGATCATTTTCTTCTGCAATGTTTTCTCTTTATTTCAGTGTTCCTTGTGTTTTCTTTCACCTCCATCGTTGACCTTACGTGCGCTCTTGAGCTGGAGGGGTATATCAAAGGCTTTATGGATTTCTACATTAACAAGGTTAATGTTAAACACACAGACATGCACACAAATAGCTTAAGAATCAAAAACAACACTAATCCAAACACACTCTTTGTCTGGTACAGGGTGAACCATATTTGAACACAGCACATTGCATCATGAAGAACTACTGGAATGGAGGGGTGCACTTTGTTTTGCTCCTCGCCATCATCCATCGCTTGAGTAACGGGTGAATACTGCACCTTTCTTAAAACCTTTCACTTCAAAATGTTGTGAATGTTTCAGATACTGTTTTTTTTTTTGGCTTTAAAAAAAAAAAAAAATTTCTCAACAGGAAGTCATATCGGAGTTTGGCTTTCCTTTGGGCCGGCTCCATGCTAGCCACTCAGATCGTCTTCATTCCAAGCATCGTCATAGGTGAGACGGCTAAGCTCTTCCTCATCCCATGATGGATCTGCTGTTTAATTTCAGGAAAGCACAGACTTAAATCATTTAAATGAATGCAGCTCATTAAAATGTATGCATACTGTATGTGTGTAATAATAATTCACCCCATATCATTTCCCATGATGCAATATCAGTATCATCAGCATCAGTATTGGTAAAAATTTTGCTATAATTATTTTTCTTCAGGTAAACATGCTAAGAACATCTATCCAGCATTTTGGCTCAACCTCTTTTTCCTGATGCTGCCTATTTGGACAGCAGTGAAGCTTTTCAATAGGCCAAGAGAGCTGCCAGTCATTCCAGCAGACAAGGTGAGGCTCTTGATGGGGAAAAAAAATCCACGTATACATTTATCGCAGCATATTTATGCATTTAAAAATATGTGTGCAGTCTTTATATTACAGTATAGTGTGTCTATGGTTTATAGTGTATTGTCTTTAGCATATATTGTATAGAGCTTAATGTGTAGTGTATAGTTCAAAGTGAAGAGTGTATACTATACAGCATATAGTGTATAGAGTATGGTGTGTAGCATGTACTATTTAATGTATGTGTACAGTATAGTATAGAGAATATACTGTATATGTGTAGTGTATAGTATATGCTATATGTTGTATAGTGTATAATTACTGAATTTATTGTGTGCAATGTATGGTGTATATTATATTGTCCATACTGTATAGTGAAAAGATATAGCTTGCTTTGTATAAAATGGACTGTGCAATGTGTAATGTGTAATGTATGGTGTATTTTGTATAGTGTGTGGTGCATAGTAGTAAGTGTAGTGTGTGTATAAGATAAGACTATGTTTGTATTATGTACAATGTGTGGTGTATATACACATATTGTTTAGTGTATGAAGTATATTGTGTAGTGTGTAATATATGGTTTATACTTTATAGTATATTACTACATCACTGTATAATATACAGTGTATAGTGTCTAGTAAATAATATGGAGCATAAATTGTCTAGTGTATTGAGTATAATGTATGGTGTATAGTATATATGTTTTAGTGTGTAGAGTAGAGTGTATTAGGTATAGCATATACTGTATAGTGTATTGTGTATAGTGTGTGGTGTGTAGTATATAGGGTATAGTGTGTAGAGTAGAGTGTGTAGTGTATTATAAATGGTATATACTGTGTAGTGTGTGGTGTATAGTATATAGGGTATAATGTGAAGCGTGTAGTGTGTAATATCAGGTATAGTATGTAGAATATAGTGTATACCATATACTGTTTAGTGTATCACTGTATAGCATATACAGTACTGTATAGTGTGTTGTGTATAGTATATAGGGTATAGAATGAAGAGTAGAGCCTGTAGTGTATAACACTATATAGGGTATAGTGTGTAGAGTAAAGTGTATAGCATATACTGTATAGTGTATTGTGTATAGTGTGCTGTGTGCAGTATAGTATATAGGATATAGTGTGTAGAGTAGAGAGTGTGTTGTGTATAATATATGATGCATACTTTATAGTGTGGTGTGTATACTATATACAGTAAGGTATAGTATGAAGAGTAGAGTGTGTAGTGTATAGCATAGTATATAGGGTATCGTGTGTAGAGTATAGTGTATAGTATATAGGATATAGTGTGTATAGTGTGTGGTGTATTATATGTGGTATATAGTCTATAGTGTGTGGTGTCTAGTATATGGGGTATAGTGTGAAGAGTAAAGTTTGTAGTGTGTGCAATAGGGTTTATTGTGTAGAGTATAGTATATCGCATATACTGTTTAGTGTACTGTGTATAGTGTGGTGTATAGTCTAGTAGTGGTATAGGTTGTTGAGTAGAGTGTGTAGTATATAACATAATATATGGTGTATACTATGTATAGTATATGGTGCATACTGTATAGTGTGATGTGTACAGTATATATGGTATAGTGTGTAGAGTAGTGTGTGCAGTGTATAATATATGGTGCATACTATATAGTGTGGTGTGTATAATGTATATAGTGTATAGTGTATAATATATGGTGCATACTATATAGTGTGGTGTGTATAGTATATATGGTAGAGTGTGTAGTATATAGTATACTGTATGATGCATACTGTATAGTGTGATGTGTACAGTATATATGGTATAGTGTGTGGAGTAGTGTGTGCAGTGTATAATATATGGTGCATACTATATAGTGTGGTGTGTATAATGTATATAGTGTATAGTGTATAATATATGGTGCATACTATATAGTGTGGTATGTATAGTATATATGGTAGAGTGTGTAGTATATAGTATACTGTATGATGCATACTGTATAGTGTGATGTGTACAGTATATATGGTATAGTGTGTGGAGTAGTGTGTGCAGTGTATAATATATGGTGCATACTATATAGTGTGGTGTGTATAATGTATATAGTGTATAGTGTATAATATATGGTGCATACTATATAGTGTGGTATGTATAGTATATAGGGTATAGTGTGTAGAGTAGAGTGTGCAGTGTATAATATATGGTGCATACTATATAGTGTGGTGTGTATAATGTATATAGTGTATAGTGTATAATATATGGTGCATACTATATAGTGTGGTGTGTATAGTATATATGGTAGAGTGTGTAGTATACTGTATGATGCATACTATGTATATAGTGTGGTATGTATAGTATATAGGGTATAGTGTGTAGAGTAGAGTGTGCAGTGTATAATATATGGTGCATACTATATAGTGTGGTGTGTATAATGTATATAGTGTATAGTGTATAATATATGATGCATACTATATAGTGTGGTGTGTATAGTATATATGGTAGAGTGTGTAGTATACTGTATGATGTATACTATGTATATAGTGTGGTATGTATAGTATATAGGGTATAGTGTGTAGAGTAGAGTGTGCAGTGTATAATATATGGTGCATACTATATAGTGTGGTGTGTATAGTATATAGGGTATAGTTTGAGGAGTAGAGTGTATAACATAGGGAATAGTGTATTTAGTATAGCATAAAGTCAGTAGTGTATAGTATATTGGGTATAAGTAGGTAATAATATAATATATATTTTATACTGCATAGTGCATAATTTATAGTATAGTGTGCAGCATATAGCAGCATATGTTTAAATGTTGCTTGTTTCATTAGGTTGCAGCAGAACAGAAGAAAAGCCTTTTGTTCCGTCCCATAGACCTCCTGCTCTGCATCACTGTACTCGGAGCCATGGCCTTCACTGTATTCAGAGGATTCGTATGTCTTTTTCTCCTCTCCTTCTGCTTTTCTTTCCTCTTGTTTATTTCTTTCTCCTTCACTGCTTTCTTCCTTTCTTCAAACTTCAATCTAATAGTGACACTTCAGATGTTTTCCCTTTTTATTTTTTCATTAACTGAAGCTGTAGCTAATCCTGTGTTGCGGAATGTCTAGGTTGTTCTCGAGTGCACCCTGGATGTGTGTTTCACCTACATATACCAGTACGAACCCTACATGAAGGACAGCGTGGCCTTCCCTAAGGTCATGGTGTGTGCTCTTTAACATTCTGATATTTATAGGATATTTATTAATGAGCCTATTTACATTTACTAGAAGCCTATATTTTGTAGAAGACTATGGTAGCAGCTATAACCCGTAACATTTTAGAGCATTCAAAACACAGCTGTGGCTGGAGTGCCTGTTTTAAATGAAGCTTAAAGTTCTGCCCCATTGCAGATGCTGGTGTTCCTCTTCTATGCTTTGCCCCTGCTAACCCTGTTAGTCTATGGACTGACTGTTCCAGGATGCACTTGGATGCTGGACTGGACCTTGTTCATCGCAGGAGCTATAGCTCAGGTAAAGAAGTCTCATGCATTTTGATAACCTGCCTTGTCGTACATTATTAATCAAAGCATTCATGTAACAATCGGGTCTACAGCTTTTGCTATGCTTTTTCCAATTCTACATCCATGTACGGGAGTTTGAAGCCTTAAAACCCAAGCGGTATAGATCTGTGCCGGCAACACAGCATAGGTCAATGACGATAAAAAGTCTTATATAGTGCTTTGAGGAGAACTCAAAAGCAAGATTGCTTAATGTCATGTGTATGAGGAAATACAGTGTATAAACATGTCATGTTTCGGTCTCGGACCCGCAGATGCAGTGGACGTACATCGGTGCATCCGTGCACTCTCGGACACCCTTCACGTATCGCATCCCTAAAGAGGAGTGGAGGCTCGTGATGACCCTGAACCTCGTGTATTTGGCCGTCCCTGTCCTGCTGGCCATTCGCTGTTCCATAGACCCTGCCTTCTTCATGAAGCCGGTGCCTCCTGGACAAGCAGACAACGACAAAAAGAACAAGTAAAAAAAAAAAAAAAAAAAGACACAGAATCTCAAGCAAAGCGAATGCCAGACTTAAACCCAGGACCTGAGACTCCTGATTGTGTCTGGAATCTGGAGCACCCTTCACTTCTTCTCCTCTCCTGAACGACCCTTGTCTCGATGCCATGTGAATTCGAATCAGCTCCACTCTTCCGGAGCTTATCTCCGCTGGAAGAGCGAGTCATTCGATGCAATGCAAGCACAGCTTTGCAACTCTGGACTCTGACACACACCTTTCTGCCAACACATCACAACACACCAGCGAATGTAGAATTACTTCATCCTGTGATCCAGGCTTGCTTTCAAAGCAGTGTTTATCTCCGAAGGTTTCTGCAAAGATATCTAACTGTTAAATCTTCTGCTCCTAATGAGCCATTGTTATGTACAAGAAATGTGATTGTCTCTCAAAGCGTTTCGCCACCTGTGCGCGCTTTTCTTCCTAATCGTCTTCGTCAGGATTTCTTTTTTTTACCGCTGTTGCTTGTTTTTGTTTTGGAGGCTTGTTATGAGGATGAAAGCCATCTTTTGGTAAAAGAAGAAGAAGAAGAAACGAATTTGATTTTTTTTTTCAGCTGTTTTTTTTGTTCCCTGATATGAATCTACAGTCTTGTGAAATGCATCGTTTATTACACTCGGCGAGGGAGGCGCAGGTTGCAACAGACACTGTAATATGTATGAGGTTTTATTGATTCGATTTCCTTTAACTCATTTTGCTATTCCGGCCAAACCTCTGCCTCTTACCTCCGCTCTTTATAAGTGACATCATCTGAAACCAAATGATCCTACATACACCTGGCCTAGTGAACTCTGACCCCACTGTTTCAGTAAGTAGATAAGTAGAGAATGACTGAGGGGGTTTTGCAACGAAGCTGTTAATCAGAAACCGTTACGGTCCTATGACCTTTGGCAGTCATTGACTAATAAAGAGGTTTTGATAACACCTTTATTTTAAGCAACACATTTAACATTGTTAACGATGCCCTTGCTAATTTCCTAAATACTGCTTAAACTGTACACTTGTAACATGCTTGCTGCATAACTAGACATCTGCTATGTAAAATGCATAACTACATGTAATAATTATCAATAAACATTTAGTTTAATCTTTTGTATAGAATAATAGAATGTATAGAATATTATTATTATAAGATAATAACCTACAGTATATATCTACTGTATTTAAAGAACAATTAACAACGGGGACACCAGGGTCACATTTTTAAAAAATGTATCTTTTTATTATTTTGAAATCAGAGTTAATTATTAATTTAAGTACGGTTAGTCTATGATAAAAATAAAAAAAATCTGTGTTGTAAGATACTGTATATTGCAGAGCTTGTGCGTGAGAGAGAAAGAAGGATTATGTTCAGTACTGTGCATAAAAACTGTGTGCCCACCACAGTGACCTTGTTTCCATGCAAAGACTGAGAAATACAGACATACACATACATACATACTGTTATGTTGTTATTTTGACAGTGCCAGGATTTCTTTGGTCGAGTTTCAGGTCGTTTTGTTTCCTGAACAACATGGCAACATGTAACTGGTCTATGTGTGTCTTGAACATGGTGATGATGAACACACCTGCTGTCCTGAACGCTCCTAAACGGTCGTTTATCCAAAACCATTTAAAAAGAGCTGCTCGACTATACGTCATGGGTGTCACACCCAACTGCGATAACTTCTTGACCTAATTTTTTTACGACTTCTTCAATATTAATGCTATCTCACGTTGAGTGTGTCACTGTAGCGATGCATCTTGCTATGGATCAATGAATAGTGAATAAACCATTTGGAAGCATTTGGTTTTTAGTAAATAATAATAATAATAATAGTAATAATAATAACCTTTGTTAACCCCTTATACAGTACTGACGGAAAGACCCTTTTCAGACCCTTTCATCTTCCACATTTTACTGTATGTCTGACACATCTTAAAATGGATTCAAATCTTTCCCCTGCACACAATGCTCCACAATATCAAAGTAAAAGTCTGTTTGGAATATTTTGATAATTTATATTTAGAAAAACCCCATTTACATAAGCATTCAGACCCATCACTTAGTATTTAATTAAAGCAGCTTTGGCAGCAATGACTGAAGCCTCGAGTCTGCTTGTGAATGAAGCTACAAGCTTGGCACACCTGTCTTTTGGACATTCCTTCCATTCTCCTTGGCAGAACTGTTCAGGTTCACCCAGGTATGGTGGGCACTGCCAATTTCAGTTCTCCCCAGAGATCAGCTCTGTGATCCAAGTTGTTCTGAGTTATGTTCTCTTGTGTTTTATTTTTGGCGGTATGCTTTCGGTTCATTGTTTTGTTGAAACGTTAACCTGAGATCCTGAGCACTCTGGAGGAGGTTTTCACTAACAGGACTTTTCTCTATTCTAACTAGTCTTCCAGTCCCAGTTGCAGTAAAAGCATCCCCACAGCATGATGCCGCCACCACCGTGTTTGACTCCAGGGGTGGTTTTAATAAGGTGACCCTGAGAGTCCTTCAGGTGCTTTTCTGGCAAACTCCAATCAGGCTGTCATGTGCATTTTAATAAGAAATGGCTTTTGTCTGGTCTCTACCATATAGGCCTGATTGGTGGAGTGCTGCAGTGATGGTTGTCCTTCTGTATGCCCACAAGGGAATGCTGGTCCTTGGTTAGCTGTCTGATCACGTTCCTTCGTCCTTGATTACTCAGCTTGGCTGGGTGGTCAGATCTAGGACGACTGTTGCATGTTCCAAATCTCTTCCATTTGAGAATGATGGACACGATCATGCTCTTGGGTGCTTTCAGTGCAGAAATCTTCCTGTATTCTTCCCCAGATCTGTCTCTAGGACAAAATCCTGTCTCACAGGACTACCTAAACTCTTCATGGCTTTTTTTTTTCTCCTTTTACTTTGACTTGCACTTTATATAGACAGGTGTGTATCGTTCCTAATTATTTTCAATGAATTCAATTAGGCTCAGGTGAACTCAGCATCTCAAGGACCACTGATGATGAGGAATAGGATGCGCTAGAGCTCGACTGCAAATGTCATAACAAAGATTCTGACTGCTTATGTAAATGTGATATTTCAGTCTTTAAAAAAAATTTTTTTAGACAAATTAACAAAACACTCCAAACAACACCTGTTTTTTTAAATTTATTTTGCTTTTGTGGAGTAGTGTGTGTAGAATGATAAAAAAAGGGGATTTGAATCCAGTGTGAAACATGACAACATGTGGAGAACTTGAAAGGGTCTGAAATCTTTCCGTCAGCGCCGAATGTGTTTCTTAGAATAGCGTAAATGGAGAGATGATCTAATAAGAGGTTTATGTGTAGGCGAATGGAATAATTAAGCAAGTGCTGATGTCAAATTAAACACGTGCGAACCCCTTAGATACACAAGCATGCTTTCTTCTTCTTATTATTATAAACACTCTGATCAGATTTTCATGAATTAGGCCGACTGGCAGGAAACAACCCCGGCCATTCAGAAACGAGACGTCTTTCAGGTGGCTTTGTTACAATATCAAAAGCCACACATTTGCTGAATTACATCAAAAGAAAGAAAAAGCTCCCCCCCAGTGTAATACTAAAGTCGCGCCCTGTGGTGTAGGAGGTTACCGTGGCAACGCAAGCTGGTTGTAATTGGCCATGGATGACTGGATTATCAAGATCATGCTGATTAGATGGAAAAGCTACATTCTTTAACTCAGATTAAGCTTCTGTGCCAAATTCTATGCTGTGTTTAAAATGTAGTTTTCTGGACTAGTTTGTCCTTTATTTTTGCACTTAGGTGAATTGGTGTTTCCAAATTGCCCGAAGTGTGTGAATGAGTGCATGAGTGTTGTGTGTGTGTTTGTTCACTGCAATGGATTGGCTCCCCACCCAGAGTGTACCCCCAAAGTCTTCTGGGATAATAATAATAATAATAATAATAATAATAATAATAATAAACAGTATATCTTTATATTTTATCTATATTTAATTATTTAAAAATACATATAAATAATATATATATATATATATATATATATATACACACACACACATATATATATATATATATATATGTTTTATAATATGATATATCATAATATAAAAACATCTAGCACCTTAGAAGTATTTAAAAAAATAAATACTTCCACTGCAGATGCTGCATCTAAAGAGCACAGTATTGTGTTCGACTAAAACATATAATTTTCTCTTTTGAGAAAGTAAATAAATCATGATCATGCTTGTTATGATTTTCTTTCATGGATGCATCTATGTTTAATTCCACTTTGTTGCGCAAATATTACATGGTTCCATGTTCAGACCTCTCACTTCTGAGTCAAACACAAAGTAATATTATTTAAGTCTCAGTTCAACGAAATGCCAATGATGGGTTCCATTGTTTCAGCAGATTAGCAAGATACTACGGTGGCCGAGAAGTGCCAAACAAATTAACAAAACTGAAAACAAAGTAAATTCAAAAACAAAATAAATTAAAAAACAAAACAACAAATCCCAAAACAAAATAACAAAACAAAAAAATTATTTGTTATTTTGTTTTGTGTTTTGTTATTTTGTTTTTGAATTTGTTTTTTTTTGTGTTTGTTTTGTTATTTTGTTTTGGGTTTTGTTATTTTGTTTTTGAATGTTTTAATTTGTTTTGCACTTCACGACCACTGTAAGATACACTACCTGGCCAAAAACAAAAAAAAACACAAAAAAAAAAAACACCTGGATGTACGTAACTAAGCAAATACTTAAGGCTTCCTTTGGATAATTACTGCAGTGATTAATATGGTTCAGCTGCAACATGTATGCAACATACCAAAACTGATACAGTAAGTAGCTTTAATTTTTTTTTAAACAATCATATCAGATGTCAACAAATTACTGTCCTGCATCAAGCAAAGAAAACAACTAAGGAGAGCGATGAAACTACAACGATTGGGTTAAGAACTGTCAAGCACATTATTAAGGCCTGAATGAGTAGTGGTGATGCATCATCTTCACGGAACAAATGTGGTCACAAAAACATCCTGAATGAGTGTGATAGGAGGTCATTTAAATGCTTAGTGAAATCAAATCATTAAGAAAGAACAAAAACAAAACAAAAACTATAGACCTCCAAAGATATGTTTAATAGTGAAAGCAAGAGCATTTCCACACCAATGCGAAAAGAACTCAAGGGGACTACATAGTTCAGTAGCTTTAAGAAATTCACTTATCGGTTTGGTTACTCACTTACTCTCACTCATCATCTATACCGCTTAATCCTGTATTCAGGGTCACAGGGGGCCTGGAGCCTATCTCAGGAGACTTAGGGCACATGGCAGGGTGCCAATCCATCGCAGGGCACACACTCATTCACACACCACGGGCACTTTGGAAATGCCAATTAGCCTAACCTACATGTCTTTGGACTGTGGGAAGAAACCCACCAAGCACGTGGAGAACATGCAAACTCCATGCACACAGAGACGGGAATCGAGACTGGCCGGGGATCGAACCCGGACCCTGGCGGTGCAAGGCGACAGTGCTAACCACTACACCACCGTGCCACCTCGGTTTGGTTAATTGAGAAAAAAAAATGGTTCAATTTGCTAGTGAACATAAAGAATAGACTGTGGAGCGTTGAAAAAAGATCATGTGTTCTGATGAGTCCAGATTTACCCTGTTCCAGAGTGACGGGTGCACCAGGGTAAGAAGGTACAAGCCTGTGTGGACAGTGTTATGATCAGCAGGAGCTCCTGTTGCTCGGGTCTAGATTTAGCAATGTTAGGTGCCAAAAAAATGAGGCAGGAATTGATAGCGCGGGCATGTTCCAAGTAGACAATGTCATGATTGCTCAAGCTCAAATTGTGAAAGAGTGGTTCAGGGAGCACGAGACATCATTTTCACACATGGATTGGCCTCGAGTCTAGACCTTAACCCCACTGAGAATCTTTGGGATCTGCTGGAGAAGATTTCACGCAGTGGTCTGACTCTCCCATTATCAATACAAGATCTTGGAGAGAGATTAATGTGACTATGGACTGAAATAAATATTGTGACATTGCATCAGCTTATCAAAACCATGCCGTAATCAGAGCAAACTGTGGTCCGATGAAATATTCACTGTTTTGGGCTGGGCACCGTTAGGAGTATTTAACATCATGAGAATGATGAAACTTAATAAACAGCAAGTGTAGCTCATCCTTTTGAGACCGGGACTCTACTGTTGTGCGTATTGCAATTTCTCCTCACTGTTTATTAGCACAAGATAAGTATGGACTTCATCAGTGCCTTCAAAGACGAGGAAGTTTGGCGAGATAAGAATAATAATAAGAATAATAATAAGCATACCAAACTCATATGAGGATCATACAGGGATATAGAGACAATGTAGCTGGGAGAAAATGTTATGTCCTCATACAGTATGAGGACATTCAGGTCTAAAGAGGTTAAATAAGACTCTAAGTAAGATCTGATTTCCTGGTGCAGCCTGGTGCATTCCCGAACAAGCTGCGGAGTTATTAAAAAGGGCAACAGGGCAGCCAGCCAGCAACAGTTTACAATAGTCCAACCGAGATGTTAGGAAAGCATGCGGTATTTTCTCAGCGTCATGTAGGTTAGCATATTTCTTATTCGAGCTTTCTTTCCCAGATGATAATAAGCAGTTTTTGAGATAAGCAGTTAAAAAAGTGTTGGGAACACAAACACTAAAATGTTGAATCTGGAAGCACATCTTAGCCCAAGTGATGTCTTTGATATCGTATATTGCTTCATTACTATGAGATAAAACTATATAAGCCCAGTCCATCTAAATGTGGGAGCGTTTCCAGATCTTTCTTTAGTTAGAGAATAATAACATCTCGGGTCATTTCATTATTTCTGCTCCTTTTCCCCCACATCACTTTCTGGACACTTTTGCGACAGTTCTGAAAAAGTGCTTGTATTTAAAGATAACAGGCTGACCTCCTGCTGAGAAAATCAAACGTCTTTCCTTTAAAAGAACAATCGTGTGATGAAAGGAAGTGCCATGTAATGAAATGATTCAAACCCAGGCTTCAAACCCAAGGCAGAGCATTAAACCAGAGAACATTTTAAAACAGCCAGGCCACAACTGTTAGGAAAAAAAGACCCTTAAATAGCTTTTATCTGGCCTTTTAATGAGGAATTGTACTTCGTAGCAGGCCTTTTAATGAGAAACGGGTTTTAACATTAATAATCCTGAGCAACGTACCTGAAATTTAGCACTAAAAGGGGTTAGTCCAGAGGACATGCATGTCATTTAGACTCAATAAAACACATGACGAGGGCAATCCACATAACAGTCTAATTAAAAAACGCTTAAAGCATTTAAAACGTTTAACACATTTAATGAAAACTAACTTTTAAAAAAGTTAGATTGTTCCAGTCATTTATGATTCAGGATGTAAATCAAACCCCAATCCACTCAAAGTCATCAAGTAAAGAGAGGTTTAATCAGAGAACAAATAACTCTGTCCTCTGTTCACTCAAGTATTTCATCACGCACTTGAGGGCAAGAAAATTACTGGGCAGCTTCTATCAGTAACTCAGGGACATAGAGTTTTGTAGAGTTGCAGCTGGAAAGAACCAAAGAAGGTAACTGCTGTAACTGAATGACCAGTGCCAACCAATGGGTATCAGGGTCTAACCGAACACAAAGGCAGCATAGTGGCTCAGTGGTTAGCACTGTCAGTTGCTCTTGCACCTCTAGGGTCTGGGTTCGATTCCCGCCTCATGTTCTCCCCGTGCTTGGCTTGGGTTCCCCTGGTTCCTCACACAGCCCAAAGACATACAGGTTAAGCTAATTGACGTTCCCAAATTGCCTGTAGTGTGTGTGAATGTGCATATGAATGTTGATAGAGGTTCTACCACTTGTAAAATTGGGAATGAATACACCGGTCACCATTGGTCTCCACGGCCCCTAGTCGGACTGCAGAGGTTCCTGGATGGATGACAAAAGACAAGGGGATATGGGAAGACCTTGATAGAACCCAGCCTTAAGTCATGGCTGTGACTGGATGGAGTAGAATTCACTTGGTGGAGCATATTATAGACTGGACTGAAACCAAGCATGTGGACTGGATAGAAGATTGATACTACACTGTGACTTGGTCAATAAACTCTAACCCTTCATGGGCACTTTAAGTAAGTAAGTAGTAAAGCCTTTATTTGTCACATATACATTACAGCACAGTGAAATTCCTTCTTCGCATATCCCAGCGTAACTGGGGTCAGAGCGCAGGGTCAGCCATGGTACAGCGCCCCTGGAGCAGTTAGGGTTAAGGGCCTTGCTCAAGGGCCCAACGATGGCAACCTGGCTGATCTGGGAATCGAACCGCCAGTCTTCCGATCAGTAACTCAGTGTCTTAGCACTCTGAGCCACCACTGCTCCTATTGCGCAGAGGCAATATCGTAGCTTATGAGGTTAATCCGAGGCGCGATCATTGCTAGTTGAAAACTTTACCCAATACCCCGCCTGGATGACTTGAAAGATAGTCAGCCGTGGCGATGGCTCGTCCATCAGTCTCAGAAGCTCTGTCTTGGGGAAAGAGGTGAAGACAAATGCCAAAATGTCCATCCCGAAGTCACCGGCCTCCTCATAGATGTCCTCTGCATCCTTGAGTAGCCAGTCTTGGGTCTTACAGAACAAGAAAACCATCAAAACCAGCGACAAATATGGGAAGACCATGACAATAGTGAAATGTTGCAAAGATTGCAAAGACTTTTAAGAATTTTTATACAAGCTTCATATGGTATCATCACCTGTTCGCTTCATTTCTGAAGAAAGGAAATAAACGTCGACCCCTGCTGCCAAATTTAAAAAATGCTTCACAATGTCCCCATTCTCAGGCACCCCAACCTCACTAAGCTGTTTACTGTGGAGGTAGAAGCTGTGCACTTCCAAAGAATCAGGGAAGACATACAAATTATACAGTGCTTTGCAAAAGTATTCATGCCCTTTAAACTTTTTCACACTTTCTCAGAAAGCCTTAAGAATTCCTGTTTGAAGTTTGCATATGGGCTTTCTTTCAACAATGGCTTTCTTCTTGCTTTCTGCCTCTTGGCTACTTCTCTGATTAATGCTCTCCTTGAACATTGAATTCTCAATGAGATGTTCAAAGCTTGGGATTTTTTTTTACACACTAACCTTTTTTAACCTTCTCAACTTTATCCCTGACCTGTCTGGTGGCTTCCTTGGGCTTCATGATGCTGTTTGTTCACTAATGTTCTCTAACAAACCTTTGAGTGCTTCACAGAACAGCTGTACAGTATTTATACTGCTCTTGGACGCTATTTACTAATTAGGTGACTTCTGAAGGCAGTTGGTTCCACTGGACTTTACTGTCGTTAAAAAAGGGGGCTGAATACAAATGCACGCCACACTTTTCAGATTTTTATTTGTAAACATTTTCGAAAAACCATTTATTAATTAACCATTTATTTTCCTTCCACTTCACAATTACGTGCCACTTTGTGTTGGTCAATCACATCAAATCCCAATCAAAAACATTTGCGCTTGTGGTCGTAAGATGCCAAAATGTGGGAAAGTTCAAGGGGTATGAAAACTTTTTGCAAGGCACTGTCTCTAGTAGCATTCTAACAAACAAACAAAAAAAGTGAATCCGGCAGAATTATGGCATTGTTAACAAAGAACTTCTTGCAGTAAAGCTTGCTGGAGGCATCTGCTCACCCATTCATAATCTTTATAAGAACCCAGAGTATCTATAAACTCTGAAGGGTCTTAAATCTTGCCAGCCAAAGTAGACTTTTCTTCCACACCTTTTTCCATTCACTCTCTCCTGGTTCAAAGAATGCAAAAGCAGATGTCTTGTCACAACAGTTTCCTGCTAACGACAGATACCGTGGCCCTGAACCTATTCTGTTCTCTTTATGTGTGTACAAGCTATACCATGGGACCTTAATAAGGAACTCGATGACAACCTGCTGTCCCCAAGTGCCCTCCGGAACAGATTCGATATTTCATGTAACTTGCATCACCTGGAAAAATACCAGCTAGTGGACATCCTGCTAACTAAACGAACTTATCACCTCCTTGAAACCAAAGAGTGGTGGCCCAGGATGATCACCAATATCCATCAGTACATTTCATCATGCACTATGTTTGCTCAAACTAAAATCCCTCGCTCACTCCCTTCTGGTCAGATCATGCTCTTTCCCACCTCTTTCCACAACATCCACGAATCTCCCGTTCTGATCAATTTCTATCCAAGATCCCTCTGAATCTCAGTGTTAAAACATGACCATGGTTGTGATTGATGAATTCTCTGAGTCTTATTCTGTAACCATTTCTTCTCATGCCTACAGTATACTGCAGATTTTCTTCTCCCTTTGTACTCAGATATGATATCTCTAAAGACAGAGGTCCTCAGGTCACTTCTTATGTCTCTGTCGGCTTTCTGAAGAAGTTGGAGGTCAGTGGTTAAGGCTTTGGGTTACTGATCAGAAGGTTGCCGGTTCAAGCCCCAGCTCCACTAGGCTGCCATGTTTGGGTCCTTGAAGGAGAACCTTAACTCCCTGACCCCCCATTCCAAAGCTCGGATATGCAAAGAAAGGATTCCACTGTGCAGCAACAAACAAAAACCATTCCTCTGGTAGAGAGACTGGACTGAAAATAAGAGCCAGAAAATTGCCAATAATGAGAACTATGAGAACTAAAAACAGCCTGGAGAACTGTTCCTCAAGACTACATTCAAAATAGAAGAAAGTCTCAAGTCGTTTGCACAGTACTGTATATAATTGAGGCATATAATTGTTTTTTATTCTGGGGTTTGGACCATTTCTCTAAGTTATAGGTTATGCCCTATATATAAAAGGAATATATAATTAGAAATTATCCAACCATAATAAGAGAATGTTAGGATGCAAATGGCATTTTATGATAAACAGAATCATTAAGGCAGCAGAAAATCAGAGAACACAAGCAGAAGATTAAATTAAATCTGGACTAAGTGAAAGGTGAAATGTGAAAAAAGTACCTTGGACAAGGAGACACAAAGAAGATATTGCATGTACTGTTTTTGTATAGTATGTTTGTGTGTGTAGTGAAATGGGTTGCTTGGTATGCTGTGACTGAAACACACTTCCCCCACGAATAGCACACAACAGCCGGAGTCACGAATGTGAAAATTGCCTTTTCAAGCAACTGAAAAACAGACCGTTCTCCTAAGCAGCAAATGAAATAAAGGCTACAAAGGGGCTGGCAACTTGAGTAAATTCAACACCATTAAATCACAAAAGGCTTTCAATTTGGACTCGTTTATCTGCGGCTGGCGGGGCTCGAGATGAATGGTTACCTCTCCGCCGGAGGGGCGGGGGGGGGGGGGGGGGGATGTAGAAATTGGACTGTGATACGGCAGGACAACTGCAGGACAGAAGGCCATGACACTCTCAGAGCTGCGCGGGAGATTACCTGCCTGGTGCCAGTCTGTACACCTCTTTCTGTGGCTGTGAGAAATTTCCTTTGGCTTCAGGGTAAGAAGTGAATGATTTTATTGCTGGGAAGTCCGGGTGCACAGGGCTTGGCTTAAAACCTTATCTTACACACTCCATGAAGCTGAAAAGTTTTCTTGAGCCAAAGAATAGGCAGAAAGACTAACAGTGTGTAATTATAGTGTATACTCTAGGACAAAATCTTTACGGAATTTTGCCGCCTTTTATAGTTTTAGCCGCTGATTAAAAGGCCGTTTGGAGAAAACCACTCCCATTTCAGATGTGTTCCTATCATCCAAGTCACATGACCTGCATGTGAAAAACAAGAGAAAGAATATTTCATCATATTTCATGTGATCCGGCATGCCTGGTTTTCTTTCTGTTACACTCCTTTTCCAAACGTGCCATTTCAGTATCTAATTGAGCTGCCACTTTGAGGACGTGCGTTTTCCTAGTGAACTAGAAACCAAGAACTGCAAAAGTAACTTTTCTGCACCACTTTTTTGGCTTTATCAACATCACAACTAACGAAAACATCACAAACAACAGATCAATCTCCAAACGTAGAAAACAAATGTGTTCTTCTCATGTTTTTAGCATGTAACACACATACTAAAGACCAGTGCTGTTGTTAGTCTTTCAGCTGCTCCTGTCAAGGGGGTCGCCACAGAGGACCATCTGACCAAATTGGTACAGGATTTACACCGGATGTCCTTCCTGACCCAACCCTCCCATTTTATCCAGGACTGGGACCAGCACTGCATCAGTGGCTGGGAATTGAACCCAGGCCCTTCTGCATGGCAGGCGAAACACCTACCACTGAGCCACCAATGCCCACACTACAGACCCATGTGATTGTCCAAAATTGATTAAAAAGTATATTTTTAATATAGGTGACATTTAAGTGAAAGTTCAGATAACGCGACAATACGTGCAAGTCAATGAAATTATATGAAGGATGTTGCTTCTTTTAAAGCACCTCTAATATTGTAGAAATGAGAAGCTAAAGTTATTAACTGATGAAAGTAATCAATGTCGTGTTTTCTTGTGAAAAATAACTTGTGTGTTTACATCTGCTGATGATTTCATTTTAATGCTACTTAGTTTTGCCTTTCTGTTCCCTCAACTATACAGCTTACTAGTGAATTAATCGCAAATGAAACATCTTGTAAACATTTGTTTACGCTAACGTATTTACAGTTAGCTTGAATTTGACTTGCTCGCGAGTTAATTACGGGTGATTTAGCGGTTAGTCGACTTGCACCTCTAGGTTCTGAGTTTGATTCCCGTCTTGGATCCGTGTGCATGGATGTTCTCCCTGTGCTTGGTGGGTTTCCTCCTGGTACTCCGGTTTCCTCCCACAGTCCAAAGACATGCAGATTAGGCTAATTGCCGTTCCCAAATTGCCTGTAGTGTATAAATGAGTGTGCGCGTGTGTGCCCTGAGATAGATTGGAACCCCATCCAGAGTGTACCCCGCCTCGTACCCTAAATCTCCTGCGATCGATTCCAGCCCCCCCCCCCCCGCCCCCCCCGCCAGCGACTCTGTATACACGATAAAGTGGTATAGACGATTAGTGATAGACAGAGAGGTGTTTACCGCGGCTGCTGCAATCCAGGCAGTCTAACCTGACATTAGCAAACAGAACCGTCTGATATACTGTAGTTCAATTTAGCCATTTAAGGTTAGCAAAGTAGACCTTTTGCAAACATTTCAAATTTGAATGAGTTCAAATCTTGTAAGCAGGCAAAGGAGACAAATCATCTTCAAATTCCACAGTTTATCCATATTCAAACACACACACATTGCTATAACGCTAATTACTAATCACTGTGTAGCACAAGATGGTTATCATTACAGATGAGAACTTGGCAAGGCTTTTAATAGTTTTCCCTGCACTAATGAACTTGATTGGATGCTAAACTGAAAAGTAAATCAAATATGTATAATCATTGGATAAATGAGAGAAGAAGAGACCTCTGAGATTAATAACTCTCACTCGCTAACGCCCTCATCGTCTATATCGCTTTATCCTGTATACAGGGTCGCGAGGGGCCTGGAGCCCATCACAGGGGACTTAGGGCACGAGGCGGGGTACACCCTGGATGGGGAGCCAATCTATTCCAGGGCACACACACTTACTCTCCTGCTCATTTTTCGGGCAATTTGGGAACGCCAGTTAGCTGTTCTAATCTGAATGTTTTTAGACTGTGGGAGAATATGAGAGTACCCAGAGGAAACCCACCAATCATGCAAACCCTATGCACACCGGAGGTGCGACACTGCATTGCTAAGCACCACCATGCTGCCTAGATTTATAAATGAAATTGAAATGTAAGCAGGGAAAGCGCTTATTACCTTCGAAAAGCAATTAAGCAGAATTTATGGAAAAAATCGGCAGAACGGTGAAGGAAAAAGAACAAAGTTGATGAGGTTCTGAACAAATCATGCCAATGACAAATCTGTGTTTTAGTGTCATTGTCTTCATTGATCTTGGATTTATTAATTTACGATTTTTCAAGGCAGGGGCATTCTATGGACCCCTCTCGGACTCGCTCCACGTTGGATGAATCATAGGACCTCAACACTCCATCCATTCAGTGAGAGCTAGCCGGACAACAGGCAGCGGTTTTTAAATGCTACAATTTGACAATTGTCGAGTCAGCAACTGAATTGGAGGAATGTAGGACTTGACATGAAACATTGGCTTCACTTGAGTCTACAAATTAATGTGCAAACTGCCTCTCAATCAACTTCACTGGGGAGTGAAGAAAGTGTTTGTTGCTTGGCAACATTTGACTCCAAACCCTGTAGGAACAGACATAGACTGAAGAAACAAAATCGGAACGCGCAGACATAAAAACACAGTCTGGTGACTTCAAACACATTTTGTCTTTGAACTGTTGCATTAGAGCGTTTTATTATTTTGTAATGATAGGCCTGTGTGAAAATGAAAGTCAGGCAAATACATGGATAAGCTCAAAGCCTTTAGATAGACAGACAGACAGACAGACTTTATTAATCCCAAAAGGAACTTGTAATGTTACAGGCAGTTCACTGTTTGCACAACAACATACAAGCAGCAAGGTTTAGAAGAATAGTAAGGCAAAAACCCAGTGAGAAAGAGGGCAAAGTTATGAAAAAGTTCGATTCGTAAAGGTTCATTTCCCACCTCGGGTCTGTGTGCATGTACTGGATGTTTGCACGTTCTCCTCGTGCTTGGTGGGTTTCTTCTGGTTTCCTCCCACAGTCCAAGGAAGTGCAGATTATGTTAATTAGCACCACACCCAGGGTGTACCCCACCTCGTACCCTAAGTCTCTTGAGATAAGCTCCAGGCTCCAAAAGTGCAGGCGAGTGGGAAGCTGAAAACTTGGGTGTAATAGGATATTTAATGGGGACGGGGCCATGGGGCTAATGATGTCCATGATTGTGTTTTATGGTTATATGGTTGGATACTGTATGTTTTTCCTTCTGTCCAGTAGTAGTGTTTGTAGCTTTGAGTTTGAGCATGCCTGGTGGACATTTTTAATAAATAAGGTCTGGCCACAGGAATATTTCAAGGCGACAGTCTGAATCTTGAATTCTGTAGAAAATGAATTATTACATAGTGGACGCATGAAGCCAAGGTGGTAACCACAAATTGTGTGACTTGTGCCCACAACGTAAAAATGTAATGGGAAGGCTATAAAACTAAATGGACTTTGGTTAACTGTTTGGCAGGAACAGGGGAAAATTTCGTCTATGTGCACGTCTTTTTTATCCTTCCAAGACTAAATACAATATTACCACAAATCTTCATTCCTAGCTCTCTCATCTGATTCAGTTCAATTCTGACTGACACCTGCAGCCCAGTCATTTAACCCAATTCGTATCGGAAAGCAGGAATCTCTAAAACGTACAGTACTGCATGTTCTGTGCATGAGAAGCTGTTAGAGCGACAACTTCTGTAATTCTGCATGAAAGAATAAGCAGCTGGGCTTGATTGCCCCAGCAAGAAGCAGCCTGCAGGAAAACAGCTTGGCTCTGCACTCGCCTCATGAGAGGTGACACGGGCGATTTCCGGCCCATTAGCCGATGAGGGGAGAATGAGGCTGAGCGAGCAGGTGGAGCGTGTGTAAAGGCAGCAGTCGGGGGACAGCGGCCCAAGCTGGGAGAAAATCTGCCCATAGTAAATAGCGTAAATGACAGTTAAACTCACTCAATGTCAGGCCTCAGTGGTGAAACTATTAGTTTTGTATTAATGGCACAAGTCACAGGAGGCAACGCGGGAAAATGTGTTCTGTATCGCGCGCGTCATTCACTGGACATGCTGTATGATTCAAAGGGCTTCTCTGGAGAGCTGGTGGAACTTTTCTTCCTGGAGACGTCGCAACCGAACAGATAGCATTCTGAAAGCAGAAGACTTTTTTGGAAGGTACTGTACAATGCAGAACTGTTTCACCAGAAACTCATACCAAACATTTGTGTCTTCTGGATTTATACCCTTATTTTATAATAAACTGATTATAACTCAGGGCAATGTACAGGGTGGCTGGAAAGTAACTAGGCATTAAAAATTGCCAATAAAGTCCATATTTCTAATACAAATTTAGAATAATTTTAATTTCTACATGTACTTTATGACATCGGGAGCGGTTTGGGATATTGTTGAGAACCTCCTGAGTCCGTGCCTCCAAGTCCTCCAGTGTGCGCGGCTTTGTACACCTGTACAACCCCCACACTGAGTGAGATCTGGACTTCTTGGAGGTCCGTGTCGTCCCAGCCAACGTCCTGGAAAAATGCTGGTCCAACCACACATGCACAGTAAAAGCAAAATGGGGTGGTGCACCATGGGGTGCTGCTCCAGTGATACTACTGTAGTTCTGTAGCCATTAAATATGGCCTATAGTTCAAATAAAACCATAGTTAAAGAGTTGGGACGATGCCATAATCCCATTCCCTCATGCATTCATCTCAGTAACCACTTTATCCTGGTCAAAGCCGAAGCCTATCCAGGTAACACTGGGCATGAACTGGAAATACAACTGAACATGAAGTGTGGAACGGGATGCCTGTCCAGCTTAGTGCACAATAATGATGGGTCGTTCATGAACGATTCGTTCTTTTTGAATGAATCTTTAACGTGACTCAGAAGAATGAGTAGACCCGGAGAGTGATTTGTTTATTTTTTACTGGCCGCGCATGCGCAGATCCTCACAAAACCTCCTTAGGTTATGTACGGGAAACAGAATTGAACGGTTCTCAACGAATCTTCAAGTCCGAGTCGTTCGTTCATTTGTCACTTGACTCCCATAGACGCTATGCAGTGCAATAGATTCAAAAGAACAAACAACTCGGACTAGAAGATATGATGGTGAGCTGCTCATTCTGTTTATAATGATATGTCCTTAGCTGCATTGTTACACACTTTTATTACTGTAATATTTTCAATACAACTAGAGCCAAAATTTGTGTATCTAGACGTGTCGGAGGTCTGTTTATTGAAAGTGTAATATTTTATTTTATTTCTGATCAATAGAACGAACAGAAAAAGATTTGTTCACGTTGATGAACGAGATTCAAAGAACCGAGTCACTAAAATGATTCAAACTCCATCGCTAGTGCACAATTCACACACAAATCCACACAAGCCCTTCATACTAGCCTGACCAGTGTAAAGAAACCAGAGGATCCAGAGGAAAAACGTACAAGGACACGCGGAGAACGTGTAAAACTCTGCACAGACAATAGAAGAAAATGAAACTAGTGTAATATGTACATGACACTCTTAGCTAAAAATATTCGTGAAGGATTCTTTTAAGAGCTTCTAAGTTCTAAAGAGTTTTTTCTTACAAAAGACAAAAACCTTTAGTATTGAAGATGTAACCTTTAGTTCTCATAGGGTGTACCTTCATTGTGTCTTTAGAAACAGCATGTGTGTGTGTGTGTGTATGTGTGTGTGTAGCTCGGTGGTCCAGGTACCACAGCTGAGTGCAGACATCCCATAATAAATCCAGGGAGACGTCCTTCCAAAGGGACAAAGCCTAATAGAGGAGTAATGAACAACAAACCACTCCAGCATGGCGAACCCGGCTGTGGAGAGAAGGACGTCCTGACGTTTCCTTTATTCCTCATTTATTTACGCTTCATAAACTGATATATAAGCCTCGTCTCTCGTGCTTGTTATGAGAATAACCTACCATTTGTTGAAAGTCATTCCCATGAGTTCTATTCTATTTCAGTAACATGGGAACTAAAAACAGTACTGTGCAAAAGTATCATATCCCCCCCCCCCCCCCCCCCCCCCCCCCCCGAAGAGCCAGACTTTCTTGTATTTTCAATGCCGTTCTAAGGGACATTTCTCCTACTGTATGAATAATTCAAGCATATAAATAACATCTAACTTAAGGCATGAAGTCGTGAGAAACAGGTGCAGATGATGACAGATGATGATCAGGCCTGTGGTTATTATACTGGGGATGTTGAATGCTGATTGGTTGGAACGGACGATAGGGGGAAATGAGGTTGCTGCAGTTTTGAAAATTGTATCTTTGCTGATGGCTCAAGACTGTCGCATAAATACTGTACGTTGCTGCAGTAGATCCTCCTTCTGATTAAATAGTTGATCTTTTTTTTTTACCTATTGTTATATTGTTATGTACAATATAAACATAAACATTAACTTCTGGATTTCGTCTTCATTACTAGACGATGATTCTACTGTAAACTGTGATGGTTCCAGTACTATATTTTTCAACACTATATGCATTTTAAATAGTAGATTATTTGTATAGGAGATTATTCAGATGTTTTTTTTTTAATATGTATACAAGATGATTATTCAGTATTAAATGATTAACATTAGTGATGCACTTTTACTTTTGCACATTTTGTCAGACCGCACACAAGTACAAGTATTTCCATTTGGGTACTAAAGTTTCGACACCAGCCCCTGGCATTGTGCCAGAATAGAACTTTTCAGAATGCCCCACATCTAAAGCACATCATCACTTCCACCTGCTACTGCTTTGTGTGCTGGTGTGTGAACCCTGAAACTGCTTTGCATGTAAAACGACTTACTGCAGAGTAAAATCCTCATCAATGCACTGCACTGTTAAACTGATGAGAGACACAGGGCTGACACTGCCAGACCAAACTGCAGTGATGAAGTCGGAGACTGAAATGTCCTGAAGCAGGCTCTTGGTGTGCTTCTTCACAAAGTCAGGCAGCTTTGCTTGTCCATTTCTTCTTTTCGTTGCAAAAATAACATTATGTTTTATTACATGCGATTGTGGTTATTAGAAAAGCTGTATACTATTCCATACAGTATGTGATTGTTTTAATTAACAGCAAATACATTTATTTATTGGGGAGAAAATCACATCTTTCCATTTCTGGGCTCTTTGATGTCCATGATTAGTACAGGACCATGGCACCCGCTTATAAGAAACAACAGTGCCCCCATGTTATAGCTGAGGTTGCAAACTGAAATACAAAAAAAAAAAACATATTCTGCCCGTGCTTGGTGGGTTTCCAGCGGGTACTCTGGTTTTCTTCCAGAGAGGAGTAATCTAATCTAGGCGTTCTCAAATCCCTGTAGAGTATGAAGGAGTGGCTGTGTGCGCTCTCGATTGGTACTCTGTCCAGGGTGTACCCTGCCTCATGCACTCATGAATAATTTTTTAAAAAATCTCTAAAGAAGAAGGACATCCATTTGTGACCACTGTCAACATTTGTAACGCAAGAATTAATATTTGAGTAGGTTTGTAGTAAGCACTGTTTCTGTCAGGTATAGGGGCGTCACATTCACTACAGAGACAGGCGCACTGCAAGCTAACACAGCAAATCAACCTCACTAATAGGGATGGGAATCACATGATGTCATTCATATTTAAAATCTCTATAACATTTGTATCGTTACAATTCCAAACAAACTATACAAATCATTTACTCCTACCACACAGGATGCTGGACTCCCTGCCATCATACTGTATGAATAGTTTAAAGTGCACCGCCTGTAGGACAATAGAAGAACTGCAACATGTTACATTTAGTTAATTTTTAAATAAAAAAATTATATAAAAAATATTTCAAATAAAGTGTAAGTTAAAAATTATATGTGCTAGGAACCTCCACTAGAGGTCACTGTTCATGTCTGTCTGTCTGTCTGTAGTTCTTGTTGGATGACTCAGTTTCCCAGAAGGCACCTCAGTCAGGTGATGAGTGCTCACCTGAACTGAGGTGTCTCATTAAAGTTTCTATAAATAGCAGTTTGTTCTGGGAAACTGGGTCGAGCATTGTTTGTATGTGATTGTTTTTGTGACTACCGTCATGTGGGCATTCCTTTTTGATTGTTTCTTTGAGTTTATATTTTAGTTATATTGTTTTACCTTTGTTTTTCTAGAGGGCTCTACTGTTTGTTTTCCTTATGTTCCTTGTGTTGATGGATTCATGGAGTTGTCCTGTTTCATGTTTAGTTAGGCCGTGTCTCCTCCTGTGTACAGTGTAAGTACTGTTCTGTGTCTTCCCAGTGTTTGTCTTCTGGTCTAGTTCTTTGTCTGTTTAGTTTTGTGTAGCCACATGAGGGCCTAGCCGCTAGCATGGTTAGCCGCTAGTAGGCCTTGATTGCTAGTAGGGTTAGCCCCTAGTAGGGTTAGCCTCCAGTAGGCTAGCCTCTAGTAGGATTGACTGCTAGTGGTTCTGGTTGCTAGTAGGTTAGCCGCTTGTTTGGTATAGCCTCATGTGTGCCCTGCCTTTTGTGTTCAGTTCCCCCCTATTAGGTCAGTACTAACCCGGTTAGCCACTAACCCCATTAGATACTAACCTGGTTAGGTCAGCATCCAGTGTCTCCGTATGCCATGTAGCTACTAACCTCACTAACCACTAACCCAGCCAGTCTAGTCCCGTCTCTAGTCCCGTCTCTAGTCTGTGTCCCTGGTCCCGTCTCTAGCCCTGTCTCTAGTCTGTGTTCTGTCCCTGGCCATGTCTCTAGTCTGTGTTCTGTCCCTGGCCATGTCTCTAGTCTGTGTTCTGTCCCTGGTCCTGTCTCTAGTCTGTGTTCTGTCCCATGTCTTGTCCTGTCTCTCCAGCCCTGTCTCTCCTGTCTAGCCTCGTCTGTCTAGCCCTGTCTCTCCTGTCTAGCCCTGTCTCTCCTGTCTAGCCTCGTCTGTCTCGCCCTGTCTAGCCCTGTCTCATCTCTAGTTCCCCTATGTGTCTTAGCTTCAGCTCCATGTTTCCTCATCCCCAGTTCTCTCTGTCGGTTCCCTGTGTCAGCTCCTGGTTCCCTGTGTTTTTCCTGAGCCCTAGTTTTAGTTTACGTTTGTTGTTTTGGTTCCTTTGTTTGTTTGTGTCTGTTTTTGAGTTTTGATAATAAAAGACTATTTCTGTTTGCACACCCCTCTGCCTTCATGCCTGCCTTCATGCCCACGGCAACCACACCATCAGCCGGTCTAGCCAGCACCACCAGCTAGACCCATGACAATATGCACTCTGGCTGTGGAATTTATTTTAATTAACTTAAAAAAAAAAAAAAAAAGACAATGCCTCAACACTTTAATGAAGGTTTTGCAGAGTGTATGGGGAGTCTATGGACAGAAATCACATAGCAGTTGTGGATATCAGTCCTCTGCGTTTATCTCACTGTAATGAGCACTGTTGATTGTTGAACAATTTTCCTGATAATGTTCCAATGCTTGAGAATCCCAGGAAACTGTAAGCATTGATGAATTTTCCAGCTGATGGTCGACTTTTGAACTTTTTCTTGTCGGCGATTGAGGATGTTTCCGTTCCATACTCTGCCGTTTACTCTCATCCTCATAATAATGACTCCATGTCTCATCACCAGTAATGATTCTCTTTAAGAAACTTTCACCTTCCTTCGAGTATCAGTCCAAATATTGTCTGCAGATATCTAAACGCTTCTGTTTATGCTCTTACTTGAGTTGTTTCAACACCGGGTGTTAGGTGTTACATTTACAGTATATTTAACAAATCTTGAAATATTAAAAGGTTTGCATGTGACTGTGACCATTAAGAATGCATCATGAACAGGAGTAGTACTGAGGCAATCAGTTTTATTGTTTTGTCTGTTTCCAGTTTAATAAAGAACAAAACACAGCAACGAGAAGTCATAAGAACACCAAATAGTGGACACATTAAATATCTCAAACACCAAAACCAACCCGTCCTTTCACACTCCATCGTCATCATCATCAAATTACTCTCTTATATCTCCTAGTTTTACTCGTTTTAAATGAATCGATGTGAGGTAAATTCCAGAAGACGAACTCGCTAAAAAGATGATAAATAATTACGCAAACTCTGTCGGTTGGTACTGAGACATCTGTCTGAAATATTACACACAGTTCATAATTTTTCAGATTGCAAACTCCAAGGTCGGTACAAAGTGTCTTTAAAATGAAAAGTACAGTAAGAGATAACGACGTACAAATCAAACGTTAGACGAATCAAATTGTAGCATGGATCAAAAACAGCTGTTGGAATCTTTCTCTTTTTTTTTTTTTGCCTAATGTATACATGTTATATAAAGAAACACACAGAATCCAAGAAAAAAAGACAAGAAGCTAATTTTTCGAGATTAAATCGCACGTAGAGTTTCTGACCCGATACAGAAACAGATCATCCACAATGGGTTAGGTTATGAAGTTAATTGCTATGAATGGTATATATTGAGTCTTTCTGAAAGCGGTTAATGCAGGGCTAAAAATGATGAACAAACGAAAACACAGAAAACACACGCTCGCACAAATCGGTGCATGCTAAAAATCATGATCCCCATTAAAATAACATAAGAAAAAAAGATATAAAATTGAAAAAGTGATTTCTTTTCTTTCTATCTCAATTTCTTATTATGAGGTTTGAATAAAATCATGATGGATGCGTTTCAAACTTGATTAAGGAAGTTAATCTAGTGGCTTTGATAACCTTATAACTCCTTACATTCATCTCATAATAAGAAGCATTACATTACCATCAAATTCACAGACACATTTCACACTGGGACTTCCTGCTTTAACAAGGTCTGGAATCACACACTCCTACAATTCCAATTATACACTGCCTGAATCCCATATGGCTCACTAATACACATATGCTGCACTACATACGATGGGATGAGAAATGTACCATCCTTCATTTCTTAGGACAGATGGATTGGTATGTGTGTTTCCGAAACGGGAGATCTTTGGGGAGTTTTATGCAGATGGTCAGACTGGTTTGAGCTGACAGGAACTCAAATGATCGCTCTTTACAACCGTGGTGAGCAGAAAAGCGTTACACATTTAAGGTGGATTTAACACCATGGCAGAAAACCACTACTTTTTCCGTTCCTCTCAGGAAAGACCAGAAACCAAGGCTAAAGTGGAGACTTCAAAGGTGCCATTTTCCCCCCCTGTAGCTGAAGTTCGACTTATATTTACGAGTTGTCCTGCTGTCCCGTGGCTGGCTGATTAAATGAGAGCGAGAAGGAGAAACTAGTGTAGATGCAGCATAGTGATTAAATTACCAGGTGGTTACTAGCCAAAGGTGTAGAAGCTGTTATTTCACACAATATGAGGAAATAAGGTGCCATCTGTCATTCAGCATGTGCTTTAATGATCAAACAACAAGACGTCTTTTCCAAGAAGGCTGCTTTCATCTAAATCTCTGGAAAATCGGCTCACGATCTACTTTAGATGTTATTTTAAATCACCGTCAAATCGGAACATCTAGTGAGAAAAGACTTAATATACATCGATCAGCCATGACCAGGATTGTGCAGGTTCCCTTTGTGCCACCTGGGCAGATCAGGCCCCTTGGGGCAGGGCTCCACAAGACCTCTGGGGGTGTGCTGTGGTGTCTGGCACCAGGAAATCTATAGTAGGAGCTAGGCCCCTTTGGGTGCTAGGGGGGGCAGGGTAAATCCAGCGGATCAAACTTGTTTGTCTGGTGCATGCCATGGGTTATTGATTGGATTTGGATTTGGGGAATTTGGAGGCCTGGTTGGTGGCTGTGGGCTCTTTGCCTGCCGGCCCAGTGCGTGGCAAGCTGTGGTGCCTTTCTATCATGGCCAACATTGACTTTTCCCACAGATTTGTCCTAAATTGGGTTTTCTGTGGGATCGGACCAGACAGCTGGCCTTCGCTCCCCAAGGGCATGGGTGAGCCTTGACTGGCCATGATCCTGCCTCAAGTTTACTGAGATATAACTGACAATCAAGGTTAACCTGTTAATGTTATGTGAGGTTAATATTATGACATATTTAATAATGCATGGCCACTGATGGATGTACGGATAAAACAAACCTTTACAAATACCTTCAGAATGACTCAACCCCCTCCCTACTGTACTTCCACCCAATACAACTCAATACAATGACACGATTCTGGGTTTAAAATGGGGGAAATTATATTAGCGCTAATGATACCAGTTCACCTGAAATGGGCACGAACCTATTGTAGTCCAATCCCCTGGACTATCGATTATCCCATGGCGTTGGTGTCACATGCAAATGGTGACTATAAGCATTGACTACTTGTTATGTATACTATCCGCACAGCTCCAGCCTCAAACGGAAAAAAAGATTTTCTTTGTCCAGACTATTTGAGATAAATATATACAGTACAATTTCCCGTTGTACAGGTGGTGAACAAATCATGAATCCAGTAGCTATCCTATACTAGGCAATTCAAAATATTAGAATGTATTAAGGAATGGCAAGCTAGTTAGCTAGCTAGTCACATGCATGAACACTAACAGCAAACAGCTAATGTTTGAGTCTCATTTCCTTTATATATGTTAACAGGAAAGTTAACCTCGACTAGTTCCTAGACCAAACGTCTGAGCGTTTTCACTCTATTGTATCCATCTTTTTTGTATGATAATGTTATCTTCAACTATAGCAGGATCGAAACGTGGACGTTTTGCGCATTTTGTACTTTTTAATCATCACCAAATACGATCACTCGCTACTTCCTGGTACGCAGTCGGTTCCAGCACCTTATACCAAATAAACAAATATTGCTGATCATTTCAACATAAAATAAAGATGAAAGTCGTAAAATAAGCGTTGAGATACGATGTGTTAATCAGAATTCTTCGCTTTTATCCAAACCACTTTTTATTTAACTTTGCAGGTGAAAGAAAAAGTGCTAAATACCGTGAGCGCAAATGAGAAGCTTGAAGTTGTTTATTAATAGCAGTTCCTTTCTGTCTATTATTTATTTATTTATTTAAATTGACTGAATTTACACTTCTCCATCTGTTTTGGGGCTGTTATTAAGAAAAAGTGATAGAAAGTAAACTCTTTGAAACATCATCATGATGCTCAGAGTTTTCCAGGATTTTTTTTTTTCTTCTTTCTTTTTAACCTGATGCCTTTTAGACATTTTCTTTATTATTAAAAATGATGAATAAAAACAAAAATCATTTATCGTGCCGGAACATGAACTGAATAGTGATGTTGATTACTGTAATATATACAGTCATTTTTGGGACGTTTGCATGTTCATTACAGAATTCTTTTATGGTACAACAAGGTGGATATCGAGAACGCTAATCAAACTTTCTGCCCCTACGATACGATAATTAATACAGACGCATAACCCTGCCTCACACACCCAGGTTAATGACTTACTTAGGAGAACGTGACCTGCGAACAAGAACTTTAGTACACGCCCATGACTAGGTTGTATATTAACAGCGATGCTAGAAGACTCGCGTTGCTTTTTAGAAATTTTTTTTTTAAAGAGACGGAAATGAACAGGGTGAAAACTAAATCCGAAGCGAAGAAAACACATACAGAGGAAAGGATGCGTCGAAAGACATTCTTTGAAGGAAGGGAACGACTGCAGGACAAAAGAGAAAGCGTGAAAGCTGGGGTGAAATAAAAGGCATGACCATTTCTGTCCTTGAAGGCCCTCTCGCTTCCAGCAAAGGAAGTGATGTCACACGGGGACCTGTGGGCGACGAGTGACAGCTCTAGTCCCGCCCCCTGTGGCCGGAACCGTGTCTGCGGTGTCGCCGGTGCTCGTGGTGATATCTGTGATGTTGCCGGCGGTAACGGTGAGACCTCCGTGCTGGGGTGGGCGAGAGAGAGAGAGAGAGAGAGAGAATATGATGAGTATTACAAGATTAATTGTTTCGACAAGTAACAGTGTGCGGTAGAGTAAAGAAACCGAATACTCCGAGTTTCAGGACGAGACCATTACCTGTCTAAGTGCTCGTGACATTTTATAGAACACGTCACCAATAAAACAACTTGCTCAAGAAATATTACACGACGAACTTACAAGTTCATATTTATTACTAAATAATATGGCCGTCAGTTTCATAACACAATCTCTTGTAAATGCCTTCTCGCAAAAAAAAAAAAAAAAAAAAAAAACTTGTGATTTTAGATTATGGCAACAAATTTGAGTTTAAAGATGAACGAACCTTGATTAATGTTATTTGTAAATGACTTGTTATAACCTGCTCATGTGTGTCGTGTCATTTACCCCTTAAGTAAAGCGTAAAGCGCTACTGAGAAATCTGGTTGTGAGAGAAATTAAAAATGCAAACAATTTTAATATTAATATTATTTATTTTATTTACGTTCCATCTGCTGAGTGTTCATGGGAACGACTGCAGTCGGCTCTTTTTAAAAAATTGTTTGCAAAAAATTATTATCCACATGTTTTCCTGTCACTACAGTCTTCTTTAAATGAATCGGTTTTAATTCACAAGTACCGGTTTGACTCGAACGCCACTCGTACAACATGCATTTCCCTCCTACAGCGGATCTAATTGTGCGCGTGCAAGCATAAACACTCCCGTCTACGCACCATATCTTCTTGGTGGTACTCACACTTGGTGCAGACGATCTTGGGTCTCTCCCAGGTGCCGTTGGGTCGGCAGCGTACCGTCGGTACGTGTCTCTGGAAGAAGCCGTCGGCACACTGGTAACGCACCACCGAGTGGATGTCGTAGTGCGCCCGCCTCCGACCCACGAGATACGTGTTTCTGACAGCAGGAGGAGTCCCGCACATCACTGAGGCATAAACACACAGACACACACGGGAATTAATTTACCTGTACGTGCTTGTAATTACAGTTGCACAGCAATTAAGCTTAGAAATGAACAGATTCAAATATACCGTAAGAATATGTGTATTATATTTATATGTGTATTTATATTTATATTAAATAGTTGTATGTATGTTTATGAATATGCTTTATCAAGCATTCAAATGAAAGAAGGAGTCAGCGACAGTAGTTAGGCTTTCTTACATTTTTTTTTTCTAAACTCCCAAAACTCTTTTTCATTCTAATTTAATAAATTCTAATTTAAATATAAAGTTTTAAACATAAGCACAAAAAAACTATTCATGCACCGTACAAAGACGTTTTTTCTAAATGAAAAAATGAACATGATTTTTTTTTTTTGCAAGATACATTCCTGCACCTTTATTGTTTCACTGAAGTATAAATTTAACTGAAGAGTATACTGTATGAGACATTCCAATCGATTCATTAGCAATATATTCTTGGCAGCAGTCTCACAAATCGACTGCGCCGAGAGCTTCCTGTGCGTGATCCTTTAAACCTCGCAATATGTTCCGTATCCAATCAAACAACTACATCCTCTGGTTTGATGAAACAGCAGTTGTGCTCGTATTCTATTAAAAGTTGCTTTCAAGGAAAAAGCAAACAAACTAGTATTTGACAAAAGTCTCGTACAGTAAGCACACAGGGAAAGTTGAGTTATACTATTTGTTCCAAAAACATAGTCCCAGTGGAACTTTTAAGAAGAAACTAGTTCAGCATGATCAGACTCTGTCTCACCTGTGCCCTTCTTGCAGATGTAGGGCAGGTTGTAGTTACAAGGCACATCGTTCCACTTGCCGTCCTCTCGAGAGATCATCACTACACAATCTTCCCCACCTGCAAAGAAATTATCCGGCTGGTTCTCGCGCCAGTTCTCGTATACCTGTTAGAGCGCAGAGACACAGACGGAATGAACCGTGACTGGACAAAGTTTAAAGGAATCAGACTGTGATTGGTCAGTGTAACAGGCGGTGAGAAATAACCTGTAAGCGAATACATACGGTTAAAGTGTACGAGTTATTTGGATGAATCTAAGAATTCAAGGCAAGTGATGTTAAGAATAATCTGTATTTAGTGTCAAAACTAGGAAACTCAAGCTTGAACTGGAACACAGAGCAGATGAACACAAGCAGGAAACAAACTAATAATAGGACCGGATTGGAGACAGGACTAGACCATAAACCAATACAAACAAAGGCAGTTGTCATTCTTCGCCACGGGAAAATGAAGAGCGAGAAAAGACAATTTAGACTTTGTTGGCTCTGAGTTAGAGTGGAAAGATTTGACTCTGGGCACAGTATAAGCATGAAAAGATCAGATCCTGATTGGTTTGAATGTGCATGGAAAAGTAGCATTCTGATTGGTACTGTAGAATGTACTTTATGTGGGGAAAAACAGTTCTTGTTAGTTAGAATGTGTGCAGAAAAATCTGATTCTGATCAGTTAAAATGTATGTGGACAAATTTGAATGTGAATGGAAAAAATAGATTCTGGTTCCAATTCTGGTCAGTGAAATAATCTGATTCTCATAATCTGGCTAGAATGTTTGTGTGAAAAACCCCCCACAATTCTTATTAGTTAGAATGTGCATGGGAAAATCTGATTTGATTACTTAAAATGTGCATGGAGCTTTGTTGGTCAGAATTTGCATAAAAACAATTCAGATTAGTTTTGAATGTGCACAGGAAAAGCAGATTCTGATATCTTTAAAATGTACAGTACATGAAAAAAAAAAGCCTGATTCTGACTGCTTCATCTTCATTTGCAGAAAAACTGGATTCTGAATGTTTGAATATGCCTGAAAAAATCAGATTCTGATGGGTAGAAAAAAGTGGATTCCGATGCATGGAAAAATCGGATTCAGATTGATCAGAATGCACAATCTGATTCGGCATAAATCATAAATCTATCTGGTTGGTAGGATGTGTGTGGCGAAAATTCCGATTCTGATTAGTTTAATGTGCATGGAAAAAGCAGATTCTGATTGGTTACAATGTTAATGGGAGGTATCTGATTTTGATTAGTTAGACCATTGCATGGACAAATCTGATTTAATTACTTAGAATGTGCATGGACAAGTCAGAGTTTGATTGGTTAGAATGTTAATTAAAAATCTATTAAAATTAGTTTGAATGTGCATGCAAAAACTTGGATTCAGATGGTTGTGAATATAGATGGAAAAAAGCTGGTTAATTAAAGTGTGCACAGAAAAAATCTGATTCTGAAAAATCTAAATCAGGCTAAAGGGACTGAAATTAGGAATTATTTTCATCATATGAGAGATTAACAAATGAGAAAAAAACACAACAAAAAGTTAAATCTGACACGTTATCCTCGTTCAGGCAGCGCTCACCAGGTCCATGTTGTCAGTCCACTGGAAATCGTCCTCCACTGTTCTGTCATTCAGCCCAATCCACACATTATCATGGCCGAGGCCTGCCAGATGGAGAACCACATGTTAATCACCATGAAGCACAGAATCACTTGCTGGCAAAATCAGCAGTCTGTACCCAAAAACATGCTAGCTTCAGAGACATGACATTCATACTGTTAAGCCAGCATCGCAAAAAAAAACCTCAAAGCAGGAGTTGAGTGCTTTCTGGACTGACTCACCGTTGAGGAAGTCCTGCTCCATGCCGGAGGTGATGCTGGTCAGATGGCCGCTGAGCTCCCTGCAGTCCTTCTCGGCGTCCTCCCAAGTGTGACGGCGGGTGAAAAGTTTGTAGCAGTGACCGTGGAACTTCTTCCAGCCGTGGTCACAGCCTTCAGTGTCTGTGGAGAGACCGAGAGAGATTCAGAGAACATTCATTAGAATAATCTGAACCGGTTTCAGTGACAAGAGTGCATTTGAGGTGGTACAATGGTGCCGTTGTTCTAAACTAGGAATCGGTACCTAGGTATCATGATGATATTGTATCGGGTGATACCTGGTGATTCCTGTCCCTACTTTGTACCAATAGTCTTGTCTTCGTCTTTAGTGATGGTTGGCATCCATTATGTTGTGTTACTGCCACCCTTATCTTCATCTTTATCCACTTTCTTCATTTTTTTCTCCTGATCTTATCCATAATTTAGTTGCGGCCAATTCCTACCCGTTATTAGGGCACTCCCCAATCAAGGCTGCAACTATCAACCAGGGAGGGAGAAGGCCATCAAGTTCTTCCTCCGAGACATATGATGCCAGCCAACCGCAATTTTTTTAACTGCTTGCTAATGCACTGTTACGAACGGCATAACACACGCAGAGGATATCGCTATCCGCTCCTTTCACCTGCGTGAGCCAGAGCCGTGATTGATGCGAGTGCTTCCCATCCCAATGAGCTCCCTCCAAACTCCCGGCTACATCATTCCGGGATTTAAACTTGCAATCTCCAGATGATAGGGTGAACTCTTTACCGCTGCACCACTCGGTGGCTTTCTCCATTTTATGAAATACTCAATCTTTCACTCGTATCAATAGTATCATTTGCCTTTACTCTTCTTCACCTGTTTACAGTTATGATTTATACCCCCAAGATCTGTTGTTATCCAGAAGAGTTCCTTATTGCATCCAGTTCCTCTCTAGGTTCCTTTCTCATTTCAACTCCCTAACGCTGCTATGGTTTACTGAATATTGGATTTGTGCCAAATAATAAAAGCAAAGTTTCCATTTTCCAATGTAAAAGTTCCAGGACACGGTACAGCACCTATAGATCCCGCTCTCAAAGACATAGAGCATTTCCAAATGTCACTGACCTAGGGGCATTATAAAATATTTCTGTCAAGTCAGGAACTTTTTAAAACATCCGAGCGATGTTCTAGCGCCGTTTTTAATATCCGAGTTCTGCGCTGTCCAAGCAATAAATCTACTTGTAAATGTGCTGACATCGATCAGTCACGCAACGGGGCTAATAGGATTGCCATTGACAAAAATGCAGTTCCATCATATTCCGCTTACTTTGCTGCACTTTTGTAATCCATCACGTTAACCCAGTTACAGCATGACACCTCGAAAAGAGTTACAACAGGACGGAATGTTTTTACATGTCAAATTCCGTGTGTGTGTGTGTGTGTGTGTGTGTGTGTGTACATGTGACAGAGAGAAATACTGTGCGCGCGTCAAACGATAACACTCGGCTAGCTGCTTTCCGGCGCACACCATATGAGCGCAATGAGGGACCTGCGATTAGAAGTGTACAGGGTGCTAATTAAGACCCCATCAGTACGACGGCACGCTGCGAATTCTAATGAAGCTCCGCATAATTCCGCTTCACCACCCTGATGAAGTTCACGCTAATTTACTTCACTGAATTCCCTGGTCACTATTTGAGTCTCATTAGTTTAAAAGCAAAAATCTAAAATGCTATTGGAATAAGCGAAGGAAGAACGTGTAAGGCGGCGGTGTGATAGCACCCGGTGTGAAGCCCTAACGTTGGTTATTTTACATTAATAGTTTGTTCTGTTGTATATTGTTTCTTAAATCACCGACACTGGAGACTCCTTCCAAAAAAAAAAAAACTGTTTATGTAAATCTTCTGCAATACAAATCCCTGTGGATTAGCTGTTTCTATAGCAACCATAAGGGGCAGGGGTAGCTCGGTGGTTAAGGTGTTGGACTGCTATCCACGAGGTCGTCGGTTCAAGCCACTGTTGGACCGGCCCCCAAGTGCTCAGATCCAATCGGGCATCGAGCTGACAACCCGACCACGTAAATAATAACTGCCACAGAAATGTCGGATATACAGTATATCTGTCACCCGAAGTGCCAGACGGCACATAGACGGAACCATCCACCATCTATAGAAACCATAACATATTACAATGTTGGCATTAATATAACCTGCTGTCACAGAGAATTAATAAACACTGTCAGACCAATCTGGTTTGAGATGTGGGTTGTAATGCATTATACTCCTCTTTATTGCTACGAAGAGCAGTTTATAGAGATAAGTTGTAAAACTTAATATCATAAGGCAGCGTCCTTGTGTGTGATCTCCGTCAAACAGCCGTGGCGACTCTCCCTTGCTATCATCATTACATCATCTTTATTCTGTCCTCCAGCGTCTGCATTATTAGAATTCATAAATCATCATTAGTCTGTTTGTGTGAATGTGTGGGTGTATGTGTGTAGGCTTGTGCATAAATATATATATACAGTATGTATATGTGTGTATGTGTTGCGCCTGAGGACTCGAGGGCGAACGGGGTGAATTGTTGCGAGAGTGTAAAGCTGTTGAGATTAATGGCGGTGTGGACTGCGGGGAGTGGAGATGAATGTCACGCAGGCTACAGAGTCAGCCAGCTCCACAACAGCCACGACCCTAGCGAACGCTCTGGATTAATACTATCCCAGAAATGTTTTCATAATGCAAAGAACGAGCATAGAAATTCCAGATAATGCATTACCGTGCGTCAACCCTATTGACTCCTATGCGAGGTGCTGTTAAGTGCAGTGGCCCAGAGGTGCACAAAACAGCATTAGCCAAAATGAAAGAGTTCTGAGCATGCTGCGTTTGAAAAAACAATCAAACGCTTCGAGCTATGCAATTAAGTCAGAACGCTTCGGCGTAAATCGAAACGAAATGCAGCGAAAGTTTTTTGGTAAGAAAAGTCATCCAGACCACTAGAGGCAGTGGAGGGAAATCTGTGCTGTTTTTTTTTTTTTTTTTTTTGGTATTTTATGCAGCTTTTAAAATTTTTCAGTTTGTTAATCTTGTCATGTTGTTTTTTTTGTACTAGTCTGTTCTGAACATTGCAGCTTGGATGTATTGAAACATTGAAATGCTGTCTCATGTCTCTAATCTAGTCTAGTAGCTAATACAACGCTTCGTCATGTCTCTAATCTCGTCTTGTCACTAATACAATGCTGTCGTCATGACGCTAATCTTGTCTGGTCTTTAATACAACGCTGTGTCATATCTCTAATCTTGTTTAGTCTCTAATACATCGCTGTCATTGTGTCTCTAGTCTTGTCTAGTCCCTAATACATAGCTGTCGCCGTGTCCCTAATCTAGTCTAGTCTCTAATACAACGCAGTCGTGTCTCTAATCTTATCAGTCTCTAATACAACGCTTTCGTTGTATCTTTGTTTCCTGCTCCACACTCCAATCCAGCAGGTGGCGGTATTGCAAGAACTGCCTATAAACTTAAAAGAAGAAGATGTGAAAATTTGCAGAAGATGCATGAATAAATAAACAAATAAATGGCTTAATAATTTTAAACGCTTGAATCAATTATGAATCAAAAACTGATCTGTCGTTTCGATGAATTAAATCAAACAACCAAAGATCTATTAAACTGCATGATCAATTAAATCACACAAGTCTAGTCTGAAAAATAAGTCCATAACAAATTAAACCTCAAATAATTTTAAAGGAAAATAAAATCACAAAATAGTGAAGCGCAGTTAACGATTTGGAAATGAATGTTTGGTCAGGAAAAAGATGCCGACAAAATCCTTTAGCTGCTTATTATTATTATTATTATTATTATTATTATTATTATTATTATCCCATATTTTTTATTCAGCCACCAGCCAGTTCTCTCATTTCCACACACATATCATACGTACATCATACACCAAAGTGGCACAGTGGCATGTTGTTAGCACTGTTGTCTCGTTTCAGCAGGGTGGAGGGTTCGAGTCCTTCCACTGGTCTGTGTGTGGAATTTACGTGTTTCCACTGTGCTTGGTGGGTTTCCTCCCACAGTCCAAAGACATGCAGAGTAGGCTAATCAGCATTTCAGCGTGTGAATGAGAGTGTGTGCGCTTTCATGTGCGTGCCCTCCAAAAGGTCCGGGGAGTCCCCCCGCCCTCCGCCCAAAGTGTTCTGGGCTAGGCTCCAGGCCTCCCGTGACCCTGTAACAGGGTAAGCGGTATAGCAAATGAATGAATCATACAACAGAT
Source organism: Clarias fuscus (assembly GCA_030347435.1). Lineage (NCBI taxonomy): Eukaryota > Metazoa > Chordata > Actinopteri > Siluriformes > Clariidae > Clarias > Clarias fuscus. The sequence continues at coordinate 8,076,906 of CM059231.1, read as the reverse complement.
TCCATTCAGGGAGCTTCTTAACCAAGAAAAGGCGCACATTTTCTCATTTGCATCCACATAATGGGATCTTCGGAGTTATTCCGCTTCGTTTACCTTTCTCACACATGTCTCCACTGTAGCTGGGCAAACACAGGCAGATGAAGGAGTCCACTTTATCGATGCAGGTTCCTCCGTTCTCACATGGGTTTGACAAACAGTCATCCACATCTACAAGAAAACAGAAGTGTTAGTGTGAGTGTGAGGCACCTAATGAGAGAACAGCAGCAATTCCCGGATCCTGTGGGACCAAGGAGCAAGAAACAAAAACGAAACCACAACGTCAACTTTTATGCAGACGAAACTGCACTTTATTTTCAACTGTTAAACTGTTAAAAAAAAATGTCCAGTGGTGGACAAAAACAAAAACTGAGACAAAAGTGAGATCAAATGCTTTAATAACATTCGTGAAATTTTACAACGGTGACAAACAAGATAATAAAATAAGAGTCATTTGTTATTTTGTGCAATGCATAAAATACAACAATCGGTATTTAGCATGAGATTTATTCATTTATCCTTTAAAACCCGCTGGATCCGAGTCAAAAAAGATATCGATCCATGCGTGCTTGATTGCTTCGTGGAAATCACGCACAGAAGATGCCTTCTTGACTGTTACGGCATTCTGCATCATTCTTTCATTCACCCGGCATTTTTATGCAGCGGTTCAGGTTCGGAGATGACCCAGGCCATGGCTCCGGAAACATCATGAATATCATTTTCATCACATTCACAAATTTTTCAGTTAATTATCACAGCATCAGTACAGTATCCTTAGAATTAACACACGCTGCAGAGTTATTAAACCCGATATACTAATGTAACACGAGTAATAATAATAATAATAATAATAAATTAGACCTTTAATATACCTCATACACCTGGGGGAACTATACTGCTTTTCGAGGAGGGAAGAAAACCCACCCAAGAGATGACGTTAAAAAAAAATGAAAGAAGAAAAAGTTACAAAACCAGGCTGTTTTGTCTTAATTGACATTTTAGCCTAAAGAAGCATTTTAATTAAACTTATAGCCAGAATTTACACCTGTACCCAGATTGAATCAGTGCATTAATTAATTCCCCAGTACAGTTCCAAGGCAATTATCTTGGCGATGGTGCTTTCTGCTGCATGGATATGTCGCATAATAGCCTTCTGCGAGCGTGTTTAAACTGTCGTAGTGTTTCGCCTGAAGACACTTTAATTACAAAGCAAGTCGAAGTGAATGCCAACACAGACAGCGAGCCTTTGTGAAGCCCATAATGCACAAACGCTCCTTTAGTTACGCTTCATGTCTTAATCACTGGTGCTGAAAGGGTATAATAATGCTAGTAATGCCTTATTACATTCAAAACAATCATTTATTAGTTGGTTAGGGCAAAAAGTTGTAGGGAAAAAAAAAAAACTGAATCACAACCACATACACAAAAAATAAAAAAACACACATGGGCAATGTTTGTACCGTTGTGAGGACCTTCGACTGAGACAAATCTGCTGTTGTTTAAGACGATGGCAGCTCCTGCAGCGGCAAATAATTTATCACATTATTGGCGGGTATGAGAATGACTAGGATAGAGGGTTCATTGCACTAATGCTACAGGCTCTAGCAAAACAACTCACCCCACTACGGAATTTATGAGCTTCCTGCATCCATCGCTTTAACAGACTGGCGGCCGCTAGCAAAGTGTATACAGTGACTTCCCAGAAGCTCGGAGCAGAAGGACAGATTTATAGCATTTATTGGTCTACGGCCAGTCGCAACGAGAGAGGTTAAAACTCGGTTAAATGGAGCTATAAAACAAAAACAACAACAACAACAACAACAACAACAACAACAAAAGCTGGATATTACTGAATAGGAAATGGAGATAAGCGTTCCTAAAGAGTTTGGAGCAGTCCTGATTACAACTCTATATGTAACACTAACCATCCATCCATCTAGGAACCTCCGTAGTCCAACTAGGGACCGTGGAGGACAATGGGGACCATTGTATTCATTCCCATTCGAACATTTGAACACTATGTGGAAATTTGGAAAAGCCACTAGCCTGCATGTCTTTGGATGGTGGGAGGAAACCGGAGCACCCTGAGGAAGCAGCAGGCAAAGAGCCCAAGGGATGAAGACGTCAGACGTCAAAGGCCCCAACCCACAATCTGCAGCACCTAAAGGATACTTTACCAACAACCTGGTACTAGACATCACAGCACTCCCAAAGACATCATGTCCAGCAATGGAATTTGATCCCGAGTGGATAGGTGTTGTGTTGTGATGTTATGGCCGATTGATATATAATTAGTAGGTACTGACTAGTCTACTTATATTCAATCATCCATCCATCCATCCACAGTGTGGTCAGTCATTTTTATTCCGGTCATGGCAGTTGCAGATCCCTGACCTATCCACTCCGGATCAAATTCCAGTTCATCTCAAGGCAAACATTAACACACCTTTGGGAAATTAGCACTGTTGATTTAAAAGAAAAACATCTCTCATCCTATTGCCACCGTGCCTGAAAAACACTGAGATGCTAAAACAAAACTGAATTGTATTGCTGAAGCATAGAAAACAAGATGCCGGAAAACATCACATTTCTGTCCATTTATTCCAAATTCTTAAAGAATGTCAGCTTTAAAAGGAGACCTCCATTTGCTCTTGGTTAGGCATGACATCATCAAATCCTCCCAAAGCAGCCATATTCCCAGCCTTTGCACTGATCTTTTGATACTTTTGATCACTGAAATGTACTTTGATGTAGAAGTTAACCTTAAAGTGTGTCTTCAACTGCACGTCAGCCGTTTTTTTGCTCGTTTTTTCGTAATCTTCCCGCCGTGACGGCTCACGTTCCTGATTCAGCTATAGCGATGGCTTCGTCAGAGTTTCGTTCTTTAGGACTCCAGCCATGCTTTAATTCATCCATCCACTGGGAAGTGATGCAAAAAAAGCAGCTTGTCATGTGTACTTTTCCTCCCAATAATAAGCACAAAGACTTCTGTACTATAATACAAAGCTGAAAACTTTACCTCTGACTAATACAAAGCACTGGCACTGGAGAGTCCTTACAAAATTGCTTAATAAACGGGGAAATGGAAGAAAGAAGAAGTCAGGAAGTTTTAGTCTGCCTGTGTGGCACCAGCAGGACCTCCATACAAGCATTTTTTTATTTTTATTGATCACTGACCAATGCTGTGTTGCTGGCATGGATCTGAGCTTTATGGGTTAAACCTTATTTACTGTATGTACCATGAATTTCAATATCTATCAGAACTCATTCACTAATGTTTCAGATCATGTCAGGACGGATCATAGCAAAACTGTATCCTGTATAGGGTCACAGAGGCCTGGAACATCCTGGCACACTCTGGGCATGCCAATTAGCCTAACCTACATGTCTTCGGGAGAAAACTGGAGTTCCGGGAGGAAACCCACCAAGCACGGGGAGAACATGCAAACTTCACGCACGCAGACTCGAGGCGAGAATCGAACCCTCAAACCTGGAGGAGTGAGGCCACGGTGCTAACAACTATGCCACTATGCCACCCTTGGTTTGATTCAAGCTATTTTTTTTTTCCATTATAAATTCTAAATTTTTAAGGCACTCAGCAGGGGCAAAGGTGAAAGGTCAAACTGCCATGGATAACCAAAGAGTGCCAAAGAGGAAGCTGTTACATTACAAATGTAAAAACCAAGGTGCAACCCCCAGTTCTGAGAAATGAAGCTAACGTAGAAGTGCCAAAAAATTATAATATCCCTATAGACTGCTAAACCAGAAAAATTAAACCAGTTTAACCAGAAATAAACGTTTATAGCATGGTACAAAATCCTTTTTATTTTGGTTTCCATAGCTAAATTTCCCATTCATGACAACTGTTGATGGGAATGTGAACTTTTATAGAACTCTAAAGATATAAAGATAAAATTACATCACCCTTATAAAAGTGTGCATGAATAAGGAGGTTGGCGATTTGAATGGCAAGACAAAGGAACCAACTCAAACAAGCACTACAGTCGTAGCCAAAAGTTTTGAGAATTACATAAATATTGGAAATTGGAAAAGTTGCTGCTTAAGTTTTTATAATAGCAATTTGCATATACTCCAGAATGTTATGAAGAGTGATCAGATGAATTGCATAGTCCTTCTTTGCCATGAAAATTAACTTAATCCCGAAAAAAACTTTCCACTGCATTTCATTGCTGTCATTAAAGGACCTGCTGAGATCATTTCAGTAATCGTCTTGTTAACTCAGGTGAGAATGTTGACGAGCACAAGGCTGGAGATCATTATGTCAGGCCGATTGGGTTAGAATGGCAGACTTGACATGTTAAAAGGAGGGTGATGCTTGAAATCATTGTTCTTTCATTGTTAACCATGGTGACCTGCAAAGAAACGCGTGCAGCCATCATTGCGTTGCATAAAAATGGCTTCACAGGCAAGGATATTGTGGCTACTAAGATTGCACCTAAATCAACAATTTATAGGATCATCAAGAACTTCAAGGAAAGAGGTTCAATTCTTGTTAAGAAGGCTTCAGGGCGTCCAAGAAAGTTCAGCAAGCGCCAGGATCGTCTCCTAAAGAGGATTCAGCTGCGGGATCGGAGTGCCACCAGTGAAGAGCTTGCTCAGGAATGGCAGCAGGCAGGTGTGAGCGCATCTGCACACACAGTGAGGCGAAGACTTTTGGAAAAGAAACCACTTCTCTCCAAAAAAAAACATCAGGGACAGATTGATCTTCTGCAAAAAGTATGGCGAATGGACTGCTGAGGACTGGGGCAAAGTCATATTCTCAGATGAAGCCTCTTTCCGATTGTTTGGGGCATCTGGAAAAAGGCTTGTCCGGAGAAGCAAAGGTGAGCGCTACCATCAGTCCTGTGTCATGCCAACAGTAAAGCATCCTGAGACCATTCATGTGTGGGGTTGCGCCTCATCCAAGGGAGTGGGCTCACTCCAAATTTTGCCCAAAAACACAGCCATGAATAAAGAATGGTACCAAAACACCCTCCAACAGCAACTTCTTCCAACAATCCAACAACAGTTTGGTGAAGAACAATGCATTTTCCAGCACGATGGAGCACCGTGCCATAAGGCAAAAGTGATAACTAAGTGGCTCGGGGACCAAAACGTTGAAATTTTGGGTCCATGGCGTGGAAACTCCCCAGATCTTAATCCCATTGAGAACTTGTGGTCAATCCTCAAGAGGCGGGTGGACAAACAAAAACCCACTAATTCTGACAAACTCCAAGAAGTGATTATGAAAGAATGGGTTGCTATCAGTCAGGATTTGGCCCAGAAGTTGATTGAGAGCAGCCCAGTCGAATTGCAGAGGTCCTGAAAAAGAAGGGCCAACACTGCAAATACTGACTCTTTGCATAAATGTCATGAAATTGTCGATAAAAGCCTTTGAAACGTATGAAGTGCTTGCAATTATATTTCAGTACATCACAGAAACAACTGAAACAAAGATCTAAAAGCAGTTTAGCAGCAAACTTTATGAAAACTAATATTTGTGTCATTCTCAAAACTTTTGGCCACGACTGGAGATGTAGACAAGCTAATCAGCATGTTCGGGTTAAAACCATGTGACTACTGTAGTGTGTGCTGGAGAACAAGCTTCAAAATAAAAGTTTCACAAAACACAGGTAAAAAAACACACACACAAAAAAAGTCCGTTGCAAAACATTGTCTTTACGTAACTACTCAGTGTGAATACATAAGAATTTCTTAGGAGAAAAAAAAAAACTTGCAAACAGTCCCTGTTTTTGGTTGAACCCTGTGTGTATGGAGCTGTTTTGCCTCAGGATGTATTCTTGTTCGAGATCACCTCTGGACCCGTGAGACTCATTTACAGTGATTTTTTTTTTTAGATAAATAAATGATAAGTTTAGAAGCACATTTTCCCCTTTTTTTCATCCTAAATTCACAGAGAATGCAATTCTTTTTGCACTCGAGTGCGCTTCAACCCAAAAACGACTCTCAGCGCAAACAGCCGTCTTTTTAATAGCGCGCCGATGATCTCTCACGCTGTGCCTCATCACTATTTCTGCAAATATGCTGAGGCACAGCTCTAAAAGAAGGTTAGATTAAGCAAAGAGGTCTTCAGTGCCCTTCTCAGTCTACTGAGCAAGCGATTTCACGTCAGCTAGACCACACTCTTGATTAGTACCTATTATTTGTGTGTCCCAGAGCGCCACTATAGATTAACTCTCTAAATATGATGGCCCTCTGAAACGTTCCCTGCTATGAGCGAAGAGATTAGAGCAGCAGGTACGATTTTCCTAATACGCGCTCTCGTTGCTGGAATTAGACTGTCAGGGTGTGTGAGCAGCATGGTGAAATGTTTACTGGAGCACGCGACGCTGTCATATTATATTAAAACCTTGACACAGAGGGAACTCGGAATCTTCCAGAGCGCAAAAAAGAAAAGAACAAAGTATTTGAAACATCATTTAAGCCATTGTCTTAGATAAAAAGGTGATATTGTTGATTCACGCCAAACACTGGCCAGATGTGGGACCAACCGAACATCTGTTCGGACAGGATTAGTCTTACATTGAGTAATTCAATCATTTCCAGGTGAAACAGTCATAAAAATTATCATCTTAAAAAATATCAGAATAATATAAAAAAAAAAAATGCAGTTCTAAAATTTCATTAGAAGCTGTGAAGCTGTGAAATCCTCAATATACGCACCTCTGTGAGCAAATCCCAATAAATGAGTTCCGAATTAATGCGGCAGGTTACAAACCAATAAAACCCTATAAAATTCCACATTTATCGAAGCTCACCGTTTAGAGTCTACACTGAGAGGCCGAAGATTTTTTAATAGATGAAATTACTAACGATAAATTATTTCTTGAACACTGGATAGCAATAAGCTACAAAAAAAAAAAAAACATTTTACGGCTTTTTGCTTTAATAAGTCCTCCACAATTTGGAGAAAAAGAGGAATGCTCATTAGTATTGTCGTATTTTTTGCACAACAGAAAAAGAAAAAAAGAAATGCAAATGAAAGTGCATACTGATTAAAGAGGTCACCATTTTAGATGGATCAAGCAAACTAGGGAGATCTGGAATGACTGAAACTGAGTAAGTAACCCTTCAACACATTATCAAAACTGGAAGGATAGTGCTGAAACGCCAACTTTGTGAAAGAAATGTCAGTAAAAAAAATACAGTGGAACCTTGGATTACGAGCATAATTCATTCCGGAATCGTATTCCAAAAACACTCGTAAACCAAATAGACTTTTCCCATAAGAAATAATGAAAACTCAAATCATTCGTTCTACAGCCCAAAACAATAAAATAATTAATACCACATATAAAGTAAAAATAAAACAAATTAACCTCTCACTTAACATTTAAAAAAAAAAGTAAAAATAAATCCAGACAGTTAAGTGTTTCCGTTTGTGTGCGCTGGCGCCGTGTATTTGTATGTGTGTGTGTGTGTGTGTGGAATTAGCCCCTCGCCTCGTCTTAAAGAGTAAAACTCCTTCTCCCTCCCCCACCTCGCTTTTTAAGTTTCACAACTAACATTCACAAGGCAAACACTGTTTTAATGGGAAAAAAAAGAAATCTCTCTAATGATACTCGTGTGAGCATACTAACAGAATCACTGCTGTAAAGTAAAAAATAAAAAATAACAAATGAACCAGCACCTTGCCTCTGAAAAGAATCGCGACAGAGGTGAGTTTTCTGTGTAAATAAAGCGCGTGTGTAAAGCGGCGGGGAGATCTGTGTGTGTGTGTGTGTGTGTGACGGTGTCAAATTACGCACACGCGCACACACAAAGTAAGTGTGTGTGTGTGTAAAAAGTGTGTGTGTGTGTGTGTGTGTGTGTGTGTGTCTCGGTGTGTGTGGAGCACAGGGTCAAATTACGCGCGCGCAAACAGAAGAGAGAGGGAGATGTTGATTATAAGAGACAAGCACTAAGATGCGGCAGGGGACTCTTATTTTGACACAGGGGATGCTGCAGGGGAGACAATTACCCATAATTCACGCAGCGCAAGAGAGAGAGACACATCATTGGCTCACTTGCCGCTCGATGTCAAAATAAAGTCGCATGTGTTATACATGATACTCGGCGCTTGTAAACTAATACTTGCTCGGTTTCCGATTAAAAATGTATTAAAAATCTTTGCTCGGTTTGCTGAACACTCGTAAACCATGTTACTCGCAATTCGAGGTTCCACTGTAATAAATTAGATAACTTAACTGGTAAAGTTGCTACGACAGTAGAAAACACAGCTGTGTTTAATAGTGAAAGTAAGAGCATTTCCATACGCATGTGGTCTAATTAATCCAGATTAACACTACTCCAGAACGATGGGCGTGTCAGGGTATGGAGGGAAGCTCACCCCCTGGACATTTCTATTTATATTCAACTTCATTTGCACACAACATTTCCATAAATTCTATATTTTCTATATTTGTACAGCTAGGTTTTTCTTACATTTTCTTATATTGTATATTTTTGTATTGTATAGATATATTATTCTTTCCTAGCTAAATGTACTTTCTATTTTGTTTTTCATATTTATTTCCTATTAATAATCTTTTATTTTAAGGTCACGGGCAGTCGTCTAAGCATTTCACTGCATATGACTGTGTAAGTGACAAATAAAATTTGAATTAGAATTTTGAATTTGATGCGATGCACCCATCATGTATGCCCCCTGTACAAGCCTCTGGAGGCAGTGTTATGATCTGGGGTTGCTTCAGTTGCTTCAGTTGCTCAGGTCTAGGCTCAGCAACGTTATGTGGCAATAAAATGAAGTCAGCTGACGACCTTCATGTACTGAATGACCAGGTTATCACATCAGTGGAGCTTTTCTTCCCTGATGGCACAGACATGCAGTAGTCCGGGACTCGAGTTGTTATTGAGTGATTCTGGGAGTGTGAGGAATCATTTTCACACATGAACTGGACAACACATTGTGTGCTGCAATCAAAGCTAAATTTAGTCAAACTAAAAAACAAATAAAACTGGGCGTTTTTTTGTCCGGACTAAGTATTTTTACAGTAGCTACAAATATTGTATAAAGCCACTTTATATTCACACTTCATTCATGGTATAGGAATAATGACTCCTGGACACTGGACACTGTAAATATCTTCACTGTAATAATCTAGTGCTAAATTCTGCCAAAGAAATGCTACTGTATATTCAATGTTTAAAACTGAGAATGAGCCACCCAACCCAAATTTCTTTATATTTTGCTTTCCAAGAGCCAGATCTGGGCAAGGTCTTGTCTCTTGTTAAGCCACATAGTGACCTAGTGAATCATTCAAGCATTAAAAAACAACAACAAAAACATCTCTAGCTTAAGTCATGGACCAGTAGGAAACAGGTGCAGATGAAGAGAGATGATCAGGCCGGTGATTAGTATATCGGTGATGCTGAAAGGTTGGAAAAGACGAGAGGGGAAATGAGGTCGCTGCTCATGAGGTTGTTACTGTACATAAACAACAGTATCTTTAGACACTTTGCAGCAACATATGTGGTCCAATTTCTTTGATTTAATCTACATCATTTAATTTAATATGAGGAAATTAGCGGGGGATCAAGAAATGCCGCTAGATAGATACTTTTGTCTAATTTACTAGGATACTGAAAGGGCAAAAGAGTTTAGCCTGAAAGCAATCGAAAATATTCAGAACAGTCTGATTTGAGATGCCGAAGCGGTACGCAGGATCCCTCCTGAGAAGCCCTCTGTAAAGAAAAAGATGGATTTCATGAGCGGAATTCGCAACCGAGTCCGTTCCCAGCTAATTCACATTTAAGCGCCCTGTGTCGAAGCTGTAAGCATCGGAATTTTTTAGAAGTGTGATTGACGGGTTTTGTCACATCTGCTCCTGTGTGTGTGTGTGTGTGTGTGTGTGTGTGTTGCCAGGATTACTACGACACAGGGAGCCTTGCAGTAGTAAACAGCTTTATTTATTTATTTATTTACCACCTGCTCCTGTCACGACTGACGCTGTTTAAAGAGGATATCTCCGCTACAGAGACCCGGTGCCATTAATCAAAGGTAGAAGAGTGAGGAAGAAAAGCATTTCTGGAATAACTTTGGCTCTTTTTGAAGCGCACAGACTCAACCAGGTCTGTCAGCAACAGTTAACTATGTGCACGAGTAAATGAAGCTACATCAGGGTCGTGTAAATAATGCACTATCATATGATTTTAGTTCTATTTTGATTTGTGAAATTAATTAAATAACGCTAATGTAATTGCTTAATTGCTGCACTACACCTTATATGAAGTTCATTCCTTCCTTTAGCCATTAATAGTTCAGTTCACAAGATCTCTGATTAAGATGCCTTTCCCTTGATGTCCTTCCTGTGGGAAGAAGTGAAGGTTCTCATTAATCTCATCACTGTTCTCTTGAGACTTTCAGTATGTGATGTCACATGTCTGTCAGCCTTGATCCCGCCCACTTCAGGATGCCGAAAGGGTGCCAGTGCCAAAACCCACATTCAAAACCCAGAACCATGAAAGAAGGAACTGAAGTCACAGAAGCACTTTCAACAAGAAAACACATTGGATAACTTTGTCAACTTATTTCCATTTTTGTATTTTTCCCTGTTTTTCTACCTAATTTAGTCGTATCCATTTCCCGTCCATCACTAAGGGAATCCCACATTAAACCTATTACTGCAAAGTCAGGAAGGACCAAAGACGATCACGTGTTTTCCTCCGAACCACGCGATGCCAGCAACCACATCTTTTCCTGCACTGTTGGGGGTTGCGTAACACACTCAGTGAACAGTGCTATCCACTCCTTCCACTTGCGTGAGCTCGCAGATGTCCATAATTGGCTGTAGAGCCATGATTGAGAGAGTCCCTCTGAGAGACCTCGGGCCAATCAGCTGTCTCTAGGGAGGGTACAGCAGCACCCGAGAATCGAACTAGCAATCTCTGGATTTCATCTTGCTTCAGTAATCGCTTCTTAGTTGTTCCAAACTATCTCTGAACTGTCCGTGTTGTTCTATTAATTAGAATTCTTGAAGTCAGTATGAGTTGATATAATTTTATGGAGCATAAAGCACATCATATTCCATTTTTTTGCAACAGAAGCCCAAATGTGATAATCCTAACTTTAGCAAATGCCACCAATTCATGGAGGAATCGCATATTTGTACACCGTCACATTATGATGATAAATCAAACATAATGTTAGGCAAGAAGGGGTAACCTTTGCCATGACAAGGTACTTGTTGACGGGGTAGTTTTGTTTGCAGTTTTGTTGCGCAACACGCAACAGAGCTTTAAACACCCCCAGAGGCATTAAGTCTACAGTAGGTGTCACTACACTGTTGACATGCTGATAGTCACATGACCACAAAAGATCTGTATTAAGCTAGTTATCTGTAAGCTCCTGTGTGGTGAATCTAGGAGACTCTTCGTTGGAGTGCAATCAGTCATGAAGTTCATGTCATTTCTGGTTTAAAAATAAAGAAATTGTCACAATACAGTATGAAATCAAATGACTGATATGAAGCCTTATCATAGAGAATCTATTATCCAGAGTTATGTTAGAAATATGTGAAATTTTTGTTAATAATAAAATGTAGTACAGTTAAACCTTGGATTGCAAGCATAATTTCGTAGCTTTCGTTAACATGCTTGTAATGCAAAACACTCGTATATCAAAGCAAATATCCCCATTAGAAATAATGGAAACCCCAATGATTCATTAAACAACCTAAAAACATCCATATCAAAATGATTAATACAAAATATAAAAATTTAAAATATATTTTTTAAAAGTAAAAATAAAACAAATTAACCTGCACAACGGAAGAATCGTAGCTGGTGTGAAGGAGATTAGAGAGAGGAGACTAATACGGGGTGGGGGTTTGGGGTGGTGGGGGGTGGGGTTATTGTGTACGACGACTTTCACACAGTACAGTTATTTAACAACAGTGTCTCGGACACAAAATAAAAATAAAACCTTCTTAGTATACGTGCGCACGGATGTTGACTACGAGTGATTCACATGCACTGAGACCGAGCATGCGAGACGATTACCCACAATCCCGCAGCGAGAGAGGAGCACCATTAGCACAGTTCGGATCATGTGACGCTCGACAGCTAAAGCTATACGTACTACTCGTATTTCAAGACCTCGCTCGTTGATCAAGGTAAAGTTTATTAAAAAATTGTGCTCGTCTTACAAAACACTCACGGACCAAGTTACTCACAATCCAAGGTTTCACTGAAATGAAAAATTTAACACATGTTTTTGCTACACCAGCTATTTGATCAAGCTTCCTGTTTCCTGTAAGTGAAACAGAGTCTGACGAGAAGGCCAGAGTTGAGGTCAGCTAGTTTCCCATGGGACCTGATGAAGCTTATTCTCCTTCACACGCTGCTGTTACAAATGACACTGACATTTAAAAAAAAAAATGCTGACGCTTGTCAGAACACTTCGCTGGCTTTGCCCCTCTCTCTATCGTCACCTCTCTCCTTTCTCTAGCATGCTGTCAAGCACAGCCCTGTGCTTCCACTCACTTTCATGTGCCAGGCTCGAAACAACGTGTCCGTGCTGAAGGCCATCGCCGGGGTCCGTCTTCCTCCCGTCAACCTGTCAATCGAGGGGTGCCCGAGCACCAGGTGGTACATGTAGCCCAGTGTCTGAATGTGCCGGACCCCCGCCAGGAGCATCGACGACACACACAACCTGTCACCGCGCAGCAGCAAGACTAGCAGAGAGAACTTTTACGAGGTCTGAGCAAGGTGGCCTCTGTGTATATGGCTCCATAAAATAAAATCTTCATGAATAGTTTTACAATGAAGACCTAATACGGCTATAATGACAGCAGGATGGACACTACAAAAGCGTTCCTCTCACGCTCGCAGTCTAAAGAGGAACAGTGTGGTGAATTGGGCCTAACCTGACACCACTGCAGAGCAAAAAAAAAACAAGTGATCCCACTGCCTATTTTTTCACTAATAGATGAGTGCACTTGCCGAAACATTAAAGCTAAAGTGTTTTCAGGCTCAGAACAAACAGCCTGAGGCAACAGAGCTCAGCACGCCAGGCTACAAGGTACAAGAACCGAGTCTTTTATTGGCTTATGTTTACACTTGGGTTTTTGGCAGTTCAAATACTTTTTTATTTACACGCATGAGTGGGCGAGTCTATTTTTTTTTATCGCACTCCCTCGGTTTCACTTCTACTGTATATACCAGAATGCTCTTGAATTCCTAAATCTGGCTCATCAGAAGGTGTTTACTTTTTTATACATCAGTAGTGTCAAGTCAAATCAAATCACATGTACAGTACAGACCAAAAGTTTGGACACACCTTCACATTCAAAGAGTTTTCTTTACTGTGTTCTTCATTGTGTTCTTTAGCCCAAACAAGTCTCTTCTGCTTGTTGCCTGTCCTTAGCAGTGGTTTCCTAGCAGATATTCTACCATGAAGGACTGATTCACACAGTCTCCTCTTAACAGTTGTTCTAGAGATGTGTCTGCTGCTAGAACTCTGTGTGGCATTGACCTGCTCTCTGATCTGAGCTGCTGTTAACCTGCGATTTCTGAGGCTGGTGACTCGGATGAACTTATCCTCCGCAGCAGAGGTGACTCTCGGTCTTCCTTTCCTGGGACGGTCCGTATGTGAGCCAGTTTCTTTGTAGCGCTTGATGGTTTTTGTGACTGCACTTGGGGACACTTTCAAAGTTTTCCCAATTTTTCGGACTGACTGACCTTCATTTCTTAAAGTAATGATGGCCACTCGTTTTTTTCTTCACTTAGCTGTTTTTTTCTTGCCATAATACAAATTCAACCTCTTTGAATGAGAAGGTGTGTCCAAATTTTTGGTCTGTACTGTACACTGGCCAAAAAAAAAAGTCGCTCACTCTAATACACACTAACATTTCTTTTCACTACCTTTGGCTTTGGTTACAGCATTTGCATTGATACACATGATCTTATACTGATGATATACTTGTACTGTTATACACTTCTTATTAAAGACCACTCTTGGACATCCCAAAGATTTTCAATGGGATTGAGGTCAGAACTCAATGTGGTGGGCAGTTCATGTGTGTATATGATTCCTCATGCTCCAAGAAACACTCTTTTCCTTGAATATATCCATGAAATCAGGAAAGGAAAACTCCATAGATGTGATATCCTGGTCATTCAGTACATTCAGGTCGTCAGCTGACTTCATTTTATTGCCACATAACGTTGCTGAGTCTAGACCTGAACAACTGAAGCAACCTCAGATCATAACAGTGGACAGCATGTATGATGGATCATCGCCTCATGTGCTTCCCATCTTAGCCTGATGCGTCCATCGCTCTGGACTTATCAGACCACATGACCTTTTTCTATTTGCTCCAAAGTCCAAACTTTATGTTCCCTAGCAATGGGAAGTGGCCAAGCATCCGATCCCAATCCCATCTCAATTCTCATCATATTGTGTGTGTACAAATACTTTCACTATTAAACATAGCAGTAATTTTGACAGTCCATTTTTTTTCCATGCAACTTTATCAAACGTTTACGTGATCTCTGATTTTTCTTTTTCTTTCTGATATTTCCTGAAAGAATGCCATCAACTTGTACAAAGTTGGTGGATCAGCACTACCTTTAATGTCGGACAGTTCTTAAGCCAAGTCCGGTTATTTCAACAATCTCCTTAGTTATTTTCTTGCCTGATGAGTGCCAATAAATTGACAGTAAAATCTTTTTAATGATCTTCCGATGTATTCACTGGATCAGTTAGGATGGTAATGATTGACACCAGGTGAATGATATTAATCACTGCAGAAATGATTCACTTAAAGGCTCTTAAGTATTTGTTTACTTAAATCAAAACAACAAGGTTTTTTGCCCATATACACTTGTTTAATACTCATTCTTATACTGTATGGTAGTGTTTATCTAGCAACGACATATTCACTGTTTAAAAACCATGCAGTTATTTAACAAAGGCATGATGTCAAATCATTGACATGAAGTTTTTTTTTTTGTGTGTGAGCTGCACTTTTTGTTTTGTTAGCTTATAAATACAAATATTAGCAGTTGACAAATTGCTGATGTATAAAATAGCCATCTGGAATAAAACACATCACATAAACACCTCAGTCAGAACAGTCTGACCCAATCAGGCCTGATCGTAATGAATTTTTAACGATATTTTTCAACGAATGGTTTTCAATGGATTTTCAGAATGAGAGGAGCCTTGTAAACCTTTATTAATATTAGCCATATAAAGAAATTTATATAAAGACCATTTCTATTTATATAAAGACCATTCCTGATCAGTAAAAACAACTCCCTCCCTCCAGTCTTTACTTTCATTCACTGGAAGGAGCACTGATTAGCTCATCATTTCATACATATGCATATAACCAATCATCGAAGAGACTGAATTCATGTAACCAAAAGAACCAGAAGGCAGAAGGTAGAAATATACTACTACTTCTTTTTATTCTTCTGCTTGTATTATATTTCAGGCATATTACGATTATAGATATATTGGCATCATGACTCATTCATTTTGATTTAAGGCCAACAAAGTCATTTTGTCTTGCATCGTTTTTTTGTCCCATTCTTGTTAACAGCATTACTTCAGCTCATTGAGGTTTTTGGGCATTCACTAATGCACAGCCTGTCCTGCGATGGTATTTCATCTGGGTTGAGGACTGGACTTTAACTAGGCCATTCCAAAACCTTGATTCTTTTACTTTTCAACCATTCTGATGTAGATTTACTGGTGTGCTTTGGATCATTGTTCTGTTGTATGACCCATTTTCAACCAAGCTTTAGCTGTCTGTTAGATGGCGTCACATTTGCCTTGAGAATATTCTGGTATACAGGGGAGTTTGTGGTGGACTCAATGATTGTAACATGCCGAGGTCTTGTAGCTGCAAATCATCACCTATCCACTGCTGCGCTTGACACTGGGTATGAGCAGCCCTTTCAAACAAACCATACTTGTTCGGTCTTCTTCTAATTGTGCTGTTATGAATTTTAACGTTTAACATGCTCAATGAGGCCTGTAAGATCTGAGATCTAACACATTTTTTTTTTCTCTGGGCATTGCATGGTCTGACCTTACATATGCTGGGTAAATGTGCTGGGACATACACTCCTGGGAAGCTTGGTAACTGTCTTGAATGTTTTCCACTGAATAATAAGTGAATAATCGTTCCCAATGTAAAATCTTAAACTCATAAATCATAACCCTTTCCAGATTTATGCGAAGCAATTGTTCTCTAAGACCATTGCTTATGTCTTTCCCTATTGACATTATGTTAGCACACACTCGAATGCTCCAGACAAGCAAACTGCTTTTTTTTAAAGGTTCACAAAGGTTCATCAAGGGCTGATGGCTGCAGTTCACCCTCCTAAATCATGTGCAAGCAGTTAGGGGGTACTTGTATGGTATTGCCCATATGTTTTTTTTTTCTTTTAGGCTTCATTTTTGTTGAATAAACCAATGCATAGTCAAAGTGAAAAAGTTATGTTGTTATTGTCTGAGGTTGTATTTGCATAATACTGAGAACCACTATGATTACATGATAACATAATTAAAAGAGGGGTACTAACTTTTAAACATGACCTTATGCATCAAAATTCACCAGCTCCATGGAAACATAGAAAGCATCATGGCTCAGTAGACCAAAAGCTGCCTGTCATGCATAATCTGTCTGGATTGTTGCCATGGTGATGTGTTAAAAATAGAGTGATTGATGAAATATTGGGAATATTTCCTGAGGAGTGGTTATTTTCATATCTTGGGTTGATGTAACTGATAACCGTACTAGGTTAAAGTAGATAGGGTCCTAAGTCATTTAATTATCCACTCATTCATTCTCTATACCGTTTATCCTGGACAGGGTCACAGACTTCGGGCACAGGGGGCACCCTGGACAGGGTGCCAATCCACCGCAGGGCACTCACGCAGAAACATACTCACATTATGGGTAATTTGGAAACACCAATCTCTGCATGTCTTTGCACTGTGGGAGGCAACCAGAGCACCCATCAAGCACAGGGAGAACATGAAAACTCCGAGAGGAACCGGTGAGGAACCCTGAAGGTCGAGCCCTGACCCTGGAAGTGCATGACCACAGCGATAACATCTACACCACCGTGCTGAGCTCTAATTCAACAATTAAAAATTTACATCATTAATTTGACCCTTGGCATTTTCTCTAATTATCCAATTTCAGTATATACAGTGACACCACAGCCAGACATGGTAACCTGGTGAACTTGTTACTCAAGTTAACACAGTATTCTAAAGAACTTTGTGCAACACATCATGCCATGATGTTTCTGTGTTCCTTAACAAGCTGCATATGCTGTACTTCGTTCCAGTTTCTTAGAAAGAGACAGCAGCGTAGGAGTCGGTCATTCGAGACGCTGATGCCAAGAGAGCCAAGGTCATTTTCCATTCCTCCAGCCTCAACGAGTCTCAGCGTACTTTTGCTCTTCATGAATATTGATCCGCTTATGCATTATGCAAACAGGTTGGACTCAGTGAGACTGCACAGCTGCAACACTTTGACAGGAGCCATAAGCTCCGGCTCGGTCTCTGTTTCACGTTCTCTATTTCTTACAGGCTTCATATGACACGTCGGGACAAGGCGTTAAAATCAGATTCATTCCGATTTGCTACGGTCTATGACAGTGATCTGATTACAGGTCTGCATGTGGCTTGGAATAATTGATAACAAAGAAAGACATGATGTTGATTTAAACCAATCAGCCATAACATGAACCCATTAAAATTAATGACTAATTATATACTAAGTAACCGATGACAGGATCATAGGCATTCAAGGCTCATTTAGGCCTGTGGGAATCAAGGGCAAGCAGGTCTGGTCTGGCAAAAAAACAAATGAAGCACAAATTGCTGTAAAACGTCTTTGTGATGATAGAAAGGCACCAGAACACCCAGTGCACCACAGCCCGCGGTGCATGCGACCCAGCAGGAAAAGAACCAAGGCTGCTGACCTTGTCTCCAAACTCCCCAGATGCCAATCCAATTAACCACCCAAGGCTGATCCTTGGAGTTTTGACCCAGAGCACACAGCACCTCAAGGATCCACTTCCAACATACTGGTCTCAGACACCACGGCACACCCCCAGATGTCTAGTGGACTCATGTCCTGAGGGGCCAGAACTGCCCCATTGTGTTGTAAAATGATATGGTTAACTGCTGCGTTTTGCACAATAAGTAAACAATAAAACACTATGAGGCATGCTGATAAATGATAGTAATCAGTGACTGGGTGGTGGATTGTGTGTATTATGTGTGACAGCACATAATAAAGTGTTTTTTTCGTCTTATACAGCAAATTGCCAACCATTACAATTACAATTTGATTTAATAATAAATGATGCCCTGCTTTTTATCCATTTAGTGTCACATTATCGTTTGCATTACATAAACATCCATCCTTATGCTTTGCAGTGGAAGTAAACATAAAGTTACAGCTTCAGTGTTGACTGTTACAAAGTGCTGACATCGGAGACTCCTTCCAAAAAATTCATAATGTATACATTTTTCTTGGAATGAACTTAACCTAATTATTCATTTTTCTTTTTTTAAATTTGTTTTCTATTTACTTTTAAAAACATATCTTTTCCGTAAAAATTCTTCCCATGCAGGATCCCAATATTTCTTTCATGAGCCAAAACTAGAAACAAGGATTAACAAATGAAAAAAAGATCAAAGAGATCAAATGATCAAGAATACAGTATAGACTGTACACTGAACATGTCCTGGTGACCATATGTCCATTGCTCAAGCTGCCACCTTACCAATCAAAATTAAGACTGAAACTGTGCTTTTTTCATGAGTACATGAACAAATATACAATACTGTGCAAAAGTCTTGAGCTATCCCTCATTTCTTCATATTAAATACAATTAAATTAAGTAAAATAAATTAAAGAAATGGGAACAACATATTTTACTGAGACTTTTTTTATTTTTATTTTACTGCAAAGTGCCTAAAGATATTCATAGAAGATTACATTAAAATACAAGAACGTATGACTATTTGGAAGCAAAGTATGAAGAAAATGAGGGGGCTCAAGACTTTTGCACAGCAGACTCCCAGAATAAAACGTCTTGCTCCTTGTGACATGGTGAGAAATCACCTGGACCAACAGCAATAAATCACGCACCGCCTGCTTCTACAATCCACAACCTCGACCTCTCGACGTCCATCTTTATGTCTCTCTCGTGATGAACTACTTGACCTCTGACCTCTCTGATTGACCGCGAACAGATCTGTTTCTGTTCCGCTCGCTTTCTATATCGATGTTTCGACAACGTCACCGAGGTCACGTCTCACTGACTGCTCTGATTGAAACGCTTTCCATCTCTCTCAGCACACACTGAGTCATTCTACACATTTCTGCAGCAAATACGGGGGACGGGGCGAGGGGCCGGGCGTGCGCAGATTTCTCAAACAGATGCCGTATGTCGTGGTGTCGTGCAGCGCGCATTGCAAAGCTCTTCATTTCAATTGCGGCTTTGGGGAAGGCTTTAAGTGTTCAGGATCCGGGGCTGATTTATTCCTGCTGCTTCCGGAGCTCAGACTGAGCCGTAAATAAGCTCCAGCAGCGCGCAAACGGCTGACGATTCCTACATCGGCATCCCCGCTAGGCTAAAACTGCAAGAGGTAAAAGAGTCAGAAAATTTCAAGTTGAGGTGATTATATTGCTGTGGAGGGCGTGGAAAGGCTAATAAACATGGCTACTGGCTACTAGCTTTGAAACCTGGCTGCTGATTTCATTAATATAGTTAGTTAGCAGGATGATAATGTAGGTTGCTTATTATCAAAGATACTGTAACTGTGCAATATTTTTTTTCCCCAAATGCTAACAGCTAACAAAATTGACTACTCGATTTTAAAAAGTGGCCTGTTTGTTCGCTTGCCAGCAAATACAGCCATTGGTTTCCGGCACACATTACACGCTATATCTACAAGGGGCATTCAATTAAACTCTCATGAATGAAAACTTCAACAAGCACAGTACAGTGTGGAGATTCTTAGCCGCAATTAAACACATGTTTTAAAGATGGCTGTACATCCTTGAACGACGTTCCCGGCTGAGGTGGCTCAGAGCCAAATGCAGTCTTTCCTATAAACGTTCAGCGCGTGAAACATCTGATCCTCCGCAATCAATGATAACTTGTCACCAACTTGCAGAAGAGACGCAACTGTCTGTGAGAACTGTGCACACAATCATTCACCAACACCACTTGCACATTACAGAAACTGGGCTGGGAGTTATTGGCCCATCCCCCGTACAGTCTGGACCAAACCATTTCCACATATTTGGGCGGTTAAAAGAGTTCCTGGGAGGCCAGTGTTTCAGACATGAAGAGGACAGTACAGTCATGGCTCAGGCGTCCCGAGAAACCTTTCTACCTTGATGGTATCCAAGCACTAGTGAAACACTGGGATAAGTGCATTAGTGTAGCAGGAGATTATATAGAGTTATAAAGGGAAAGTTTTACTCTTACAGTTGGGTTCTTTTATTCGGCACAACCCAAAGTCTCGTTTTGATTTAACTGCTGCTCATTGATTAAAATACACTATATATATAAATGGAAAAACCTCGCTACTAATGTTAATTAATACTAATTTAATCCTGGTTAGCTTACAAGAAAATATGGATACAGAAAATAAGATCTAAAACATGATTATTAGTTGGAGCTGTGGAGTAATGTATTTATTTATTTTTTAAGTCTTATTAGGCTTAGAATTAAAAAAATAAAATCTTGATAAAGAAAGAACTGTTCATCACTGCTATGATAGCAGGAAATCCCGCTTACTTTACACAACATTAAAATAAAATACTTTTTAAAACAATGTAAGCGTTTTCATTTTCTGTGGAAAATTGCTGTGCTGGTGTTGCTTTTTATGTGTTCTATTTGTATCTATAGCACGGCCTTGACATTAATAAAATTTTATTATTATTATTATTATTATTATAAACCACAAATCATTTTTTCTCTAAACTGCATGACTGGAAAGCTGGGAAAATTGAGTTGCTCTCCTGAAAATCACGGAACATCCAGTTTGCTGTCTTCCGTCTTCCATCATAATTTAAATGCAGGATTACTTAATATAAGCCTGTTCGATTTCTTAGTATATTAGGAAGGAGCGATGCTCACCTTGAATCCGGAACATCAGATTTATTACCAATGACAACCGTGTCACTTATCCTCTTAGAATATTAATACACTTTCAGTCTGTGTGAAGCGATGATGAAGCAGTGGGCAATGCAGAGGCCTGAGGAGATTACCCATGCTGCCTGGAGCTGGTGTGGACCTTGAGCAATGTACAGACTGTAATGTGTGTGTGTGTGTGTGCGTATGTGTGTGTGTTGCGACTCACCGATTTCACAGCTCTCTCCTGTGTATCCCTGTGGGCAGAAACATTGAAAGCCCTCGTCATGTGGGAGGCACGTCCCTCCATGCAAGCAACTGCATCTGTCCAAGGCTATAAAGTTGAAACACACACACACTAGTCATTAGTGTCTACCAGACAACACTAGAAACCCTGACATGACCCTGTGCTACTGAGCCATCTTCTATCAATAAAGAAGAAATGGGTCGCTATTAAAACAAATGATGCTTTCACATCTCCGATTTTTCACTGCTTTCAGCTCATGAAGACCTTTATAATAAACCTGAGCTTTGATTTTTGCACAACTGCATGTATTAGGGTAAGATATCAGATGGAGCAAGCAGTGGTGATGGAGGTGATAATATTGCTGCAAAGAACAGAGGAAAGGCTAGCTTACTACTGTAGCAACACCGTATGTGTTTTAATCACTCACTCATCTTCTATACTGCTTAATCCTGTATACAGGGTCACCAGGGAGCCTATCCCACAAGGCTAATTGCACAAGGCAGGGTACACCCTGGACAAGGTGCCAATCCATCTCAGGGCACACACACACATTCATTCACACACACTATGGGCAATTTGGGAACGCCAGTCTTTGGAATGTGGGAGGAAACTGGAGTACTTGGAGGAAACCCAACAAGCACGTGGAGAACATGCAAACTCTATGCACACAGAGGCGAGAATTGACCCTGACTGGGAATCGGACACTGGAGGGGCAAGGCGACAGTGCTAACCACTAGGCCACCGGGCCAAACCATACAGTATATCACTCACTCATCATCTATACCGCTTAATCCTGTATTCAGGGTCACGGGGGCCTGGAGCCTATCCCAGGAGACTTAGGGCACATGTCAGGGTACACCCTGGACAGGGTGCCAATCCATCGCAGGGCACACAGACATACACACACTCACACACTCATTCGCACACTAAGGGCAATTTGGGAACGCCAATTAGCCTAACCTACATGTCTTTGGACTGTGGGAGGAAACCGGAGTACCCGGAGGAAACCCACCAAGCACGGGGAGAACATGCAAACTCTATGCACACCGAGGCGAGAATTGATCCTGACTGGGAATCGGACACTGGAGGGGCAAGGCGACAGTGCTAACCACTTGGCCACCGGGCCAAACCATATATCAATTTCATAATATTTGCGGTCTTACAAATTAGGCTACTGGTTTTTATTATTCAAAAAATTACTGTAGTTCTACACAACATAACAATATAATAGTAGTCCAATAATAATTAGCCTACTAGCAAACTTAGATACTGCTTTTGGTTACATACAGTACTATAAAAATGTGCATCATGTTAGCTAGCTTATAAACATAGCTGCCACTACTGTTTTTAATGATACAATATACTGTGTCTGTTATTAGCTAGCTTTAAAACAAGACTACTGGCTTCAATTACACAATTAAATAGTTAACATAATGCTAGCTAGCTTACTAGCAAACATGGCTACTGATTTCAATTACATATTTAAGCTGCTATAATATTGGCAGGCTTACAAATTAGGCTACTGTTTTTAATCAGCAAATATTAACTAAATTAGCTCATAAACATGGATGATTTAAAAAAATATATTATTAAACAGTATAATTGTTATTATCTAGCCTCTAAACAATAATATAGTTAACAGAATGCTAGCCAACGTAATAGCAAACATGGCTACCTATTTCAATCGCACAATAAAATAGTTACCATAATGCTAGCAATGTTACTAGCAAACATGGCTACTGGTTTAAATTACATAATAAAGCTGGTATAATATAAGCAGGCTTACAAATTAGGCTACTGGTTTTAATCAACATAATATTAACTAAATTGGCTTATAAACATTTTATTGAACAGTATAATTGTTATTATAAATAGTTCACATAATGCTAGCCAGTTTAATAGCAAACATGGTTAACTATTTTAATTACACAATATAATGGTGATTTAGCATAATATGATAACATAATGATTTTCTCATAAAATAAACATATGAGAAATACTTAATGCTTAATATTAATTAATTAATTAATTAATGGTAATGCTTAAATACTTAATGCTTCCACAAGTTAAAGCTAGGTGCTGCTAATTCTCAACCCTTGATTAACTGATCATCAGCAGATGTGCAGACCTCGACTAAAGGCAAAAGTTTTGGCAAAACTAAAAAAAAAAGTTATATCTCAGACCCTACAAGCCACACAGGGCATGTGAAATGTTAAAGTCCATGACGGCACAATTAGAAGAAGACTGAACAAGTACGGTTTATTTGGCTGTGTTGCCATTTGGATGTGTTTGGATGGGTTCTCTTGCGTCTAAAAAGACAGTGGAAGTGCAAATGAGGTTTGTAAAACATCATATGAACAAACCACAAGGCACATAAAACATTGTCCTACCGTATGTTTGATGAATAACAAACAGCATTTCCGCAGGAAACACCTCATACCTACTGCCAAGCATAGCACTGGAGTGTTGATTCCATAAAGATGGGCTTGTTTTGCAGCCACTGCACCTATGCACCATGCAATCATTGAGGTGACTATTAACGTTTTTTGGGGGGGGGATGGAGAGGGGTGGGGCGTGCGATCACCGATCCCTGATCACAGAAATCAGAATTGGTCAATATGGAGCACTGATTGCTGATCAGAGGTGTCTCGGCGTTATTGGGATTTAGATAGACATGTTCTATGATAATTTCAATTCCACATCCACCACATGAACTTCAGGGAAAAAAGGGTTCACTTGCTGCCTTATACATCTCACCCACTTCCTACACAGTATAAGGTCATAGGGGTCATAATGACATAGAAGAGCTGTCTTTGGTTAGTTTTCTGATTACGGCTTGTCCCTGAGTTTTCATCTTTTGTTTCAAAGGTCTTGTCATTGTTAATATTTCCTCTTTTTTTTGTTTAGAATACAAATTTCATTCCTCAGCCCAAAGGCAGAAGTGGTAATTGTGAATTTTCAAAGCAAACTCCCACCGCCGAGCTAGGATAAAGGATAATTGCATCAGACAGTGTTTGACTGTCTGTCTGTGTTTGGAGAGAGGACATTCTTTTTTTTCCTAAAGAAATAACATGAATTTGGAGCCGTTATCCCAGCGGCCAGCGTTAAGAAAAAAAACAACAACCCTGAAAGTACTCTAAAGTCAAAATGAGTTGAGTTCTAGAGAAACCCAAAACACTTTCTGTCTCAGTAAGAGCATTAATGTTCTCTGCTTCAGCATCTCTCTCTTGCAAACACACACACCCACACCTACACACACACATACGCACAAAACAAACACACATAAGAGCCAGCTCTTGCAGCAGTGCTTACTGGGGCTTGTAATGGCTTTCCAGAGGTTCAGCGCTCTGCACACTTTAATGTTCCTCCACATGCTGGATGTGCTCTGCCTTTGACCTGCATTGTGACAAACCTGTCTAAATAACTTGAAGTGCAACTATGGAGTTACTCACATGCTCTGCGGTGCTGTGTGTGAGAGAAAGAGATCGAAAGAGAGAGGGGGAAAAGTGAACGATGAGAGTGGGAGTTTGTTTCAAAACACCCTGCTTTGGTCTATTAACCACTGAATGGAGAAGATCTATTCCACTGTCTCTGAGAGGGTTATTGTGGAAGACCATGGATATTGTGGTCTCTTTTTCGCTCAAACGAACACACACACACACACACACACATGCTCATGCACACGTATGAATGAGACAGCCTTTCCCCTAGCAATGCTGGTTGGTAGATGAATGCTATTTAGAGATGCACTCAAAGGCAGCTGTGTATTTTGGCTAAATTGTGCTGAAAACACATTTACAGATTTTTACGACTACAAAAAAAAAAAAAAAAAACGTAGTCCACTTTTCCTGCTAACACCAGTGACCAGGGTTTTTGACACACAATGCACTTTAGAGTCTGGCGCTCACTGCTCTCTCCATCACTCAATATCATCAAATGTGTTTGTGGACAGAAAATTGCGCAGTAATGCTATACCGAACCACAGTCCTCAAAAGTGCAATTCATTCCCTCACAGAGGAGGAGAAGTCTGGATTCTTTCCTACATCTTCGGATTCAGCGGATCCTGCATGTCCCCAGGAATTTGTGTCTGACATGATGTTAATTTGGCAAGGGTATAGTTTTTGGGACAATTTTGATATTAGGTTGTTTTTGAAAGTTAAAACAACCTAATATGAAACCTTTGATGAAATGACGCTGGAACAATGTTAATGTTCATGTTAAGTACCGATGGGATAACGTTGAACAGTTGTCCCTAACACAATGCTGCAAAAATGACTTCAAAGCAATATTAATACCAACATGAAAGCCTGAGTGGGATTTAAACTCCAGTCACTGCGGAGAGAGCATTTGTGTGGTAACCACTGGACCACCAGGGAACATGCAGTTGATGCTAGTAAATGTGCATACATAACAAAAAGCGCCACAATTACAGTAGTGTAATTTGGCAGCTAAGATGTACCTCACAGTAATATTTCTGAAAGAAAATTCAACCGAGAGGTAACAACATTAAGATATGCGGGAAGCTGCGGAAACTGTTGGAAACATAAGGGACCGTGCAAGTGGTCGGACGTTATGCGGATGAATGTTATTAAGCATAAATATTCCAAACTTTCATTATTTTGAGGTTGTACTTGCGACGTTGTGTTGGAATAAATCATGGTTAGAATTCCATAGCCTGTCTGCATATTTATAACGATCCCTTTTGCTGATATCACAAAGCAAAACCACAAGTCAACTCATACTCAAAATGAGTTCAGTGGAGTCCCAATTAAAGTCCCTAGTGAAGAGAGCCAACTGCTTCCAGTACCATGGTGTTGACATCACACAGGACATGAGAGCCAGTTTCATCATGGTGTCACATCGAAACTCTAACTCTAACCCTAACCCTAACCCTTTAGACTGCTGTCCAAGGTGCTTAAGAACGTTTACTCCTGCATCATAGAGAGCATCTTGACGGGACACATTACAACCAGGTTTGGGAACAGCACCATGCAGGAGAGAAAAGCATTATATAGGGTGGGGCTATAAGCTAAGAGCATCTTCCGCACCGAGCCTCCTGACCTGCATTTAATCTTCAGGAAGCGGTGCTGGACGAAGGCCAGGAAGATAGTGAAAGCCACCCAGACCCAGCCAATGGACTGTTCTCTCAGTTGCAGCCAGGAAAGCGCTTCCGCTCCCAGAAGGTCAACACAGAGAGATTGAGGAGGAGGTTCCTCCCACAGACTATTCAGGCCCTCGACCAGAACACCACTAAACTAAACTAAACTGGAACTAAATTGATCAGTCTTGCTTTTGTTTACCTGTGTGATGGAACACATTAATCGCCACATTCCATTTCTGCACATTACTCATATGTTGAACATTTCTTGTTTTTGTGTTACGCTAAAATGAGGACTAATATGCACTTTAGAGCATGGACAATAACACTGCTACTGACACACACATCATTTCATGCCATACTTCATGATTCACTCATGCTACTACTGTCATACCTACACACCAAATCGTGACCCTTTTATAGTGTTATATTTTTTATATACAGTACTTCTCAGTATACAATTACACTATGGTTGTGTACGTGACAAACAAAAAATAGAATTTGGACTAGTACTTATTATATATTATTATTATTTTGTTCTGATTCGTTTTTGTAGGCTTCATAAGTATAACATGTATTTCTACATACAGTAGCTACGTATTCACAATCTTTCCCAAGCTGTTGCCACCAAACTGGAAGCAAGCAATAGTCCTTGTACGTAGGAGCAATATGGTTTCCATGTACAGTACCAGTCAAAAGTTTGGACACACCATCTAATTCCATGATCTTTCCTGCTTTTTAATTCTTTCTACACTGTAAAATAATGCTGAAGCCATTCAAAATATGCAACTACTGTATCTCTTTTGAACAGTAAGCTGTGTCTGCTACTGTAAAGCCTTCATAACGGCTCTAATCTAAGGTGCTGTTTGTAAATTGGTGATTTCTGAGGCTAGTAACTCTAAATGAACTTCTCCTCTGCAGCAGAGGTAAGTTTTGGTCTTGCTGTCCTGGGATGGTCTTCATGAGAGCCAGTTTTATCATGGTGCTTGATGGGTTTTGCAAATGCACTTCAAGGCACGAGGCAGGAAAAACCCTGGATGGGGTGCCAAACCTTGACATGGGGTGACAGTCCATCACAGGGCACACCAACCATGGGGAGCAAAATAAACCCACCAAGCATGGGGAGAACATGCAAACTCACACCCTGAAGCGAGAATCGACCCCAGACCCTGGAGATGCAAGGCGACAGTGCTAACCACTAAGCTACCATGCCTCGTTGCCTAATGACATAATGTATTATTTCATAGTTTAGAATGTAGAAAATGTTGAAAAATGAAAATTAGAATGTGTGTCCAAACCTTTGACTGGTCCTGTACATAGAGGTCTTCAATCTCAAGCACAACCCTGTTCCAGCATGACAATGTGCACAAAGCGAGGTCCATTAAGACACGGTTCAGTGACTGGCCCTGATCCATGACCTCAATCCCACTGAACACTTTTGGGAGGAATTGTAAGGGCGAAGAAACATACTAGAACTTCTCATCTGACTTCAGTGCCTGGCTCACTAATGCTGTGGGGCTGAAAGACCACCAATCTCCACAGGCACGCTCCAGAATGGAGGCTGTTATAGTAGCGACCAAAGTTTTTAACCTTTGAAGATGTACACTAATGTGGATGTTTACAAGACGTTATTAATCCTGACATTCGCAAACAGGATTTACTTATAATAAATGGCAAATGAACTAATTGGCTTCTGGTCGGTTGGTGCATGTTGGAATCACTAGTTTCTAGTCATATCGATCCCCTATATTAGTGGCTTCTTCGCATCGCGCTCTGTACAGTAATTGATCCCTCAGGTAAAACCTCAGTGGTTTGAAAAGATGATGTGGAAGTGCTAAGTGCTGTGAACGTAGTGATGTAATGCCTCACGCTGAGCTCAGCTGTGTCCCGACGACTCGCTTTAATGAACAACTCGACCCCTGTCCTCCTCAGAGACTCTATTAAAGATGAATAGCCCAACCCTTAATTGCCTTTCTCTTTCTATCTGTTCATCTATTTCTCTGAGTTAGTCTGTTTTTTTTTTCTCCTACCCACAGCTTCCCTCCGAATACTGAATTACATTCATGAAAACAATCCGGCTTTAAAAAGCCAACGCTGAAAGGAAAAAAAGTGAAGAGCCGGTAATCAGCATCAGGGAAATGACATAATGCTAATTAGCTTAGCCACGTTAGCAGGCTTTATTGAGCTTGACCAAAAAAAAAGAAAAAAAAAATTGTTCAGATCGGAGATTTGTTTAAGCTAATGGTCACATTTCTGTGAAGGCAAATTGCACGCACAAATATATTGGCACTGGAAACGGCCGTTTAAAGCGACAGCGGGCATTAAAAGTCTGCGACGTGATGGAGAGGGATGTTTTATAGAGAGCTTTTAGCTGAAAAGACAGTTTTGAAACGCAGGCTTTTTGTCAGTTCAGTCACTGATCCACTGGAAACATAATCAGTCAAATGACTCGAGGCTATCCGCAGACACATTATTTATTCATGAAAATGCATTTCCTTTGCGATTTATCAATATGATTTTAAACAGATCTACTTGGAAGTGTAGAATTTTTACATGATAGTCACAACATCCATCATACATTTTGTCTGGCAGGACCATTTAAAAAAAAAAATGTAACTCTCTTGGAATGACACACTGTTTGTGTCTGTTTCTCTTTCTCTCTCTTTCCTTTTGCTATCCCCTTGTCTGTTTCTCATTCTCTTGCTGTGCTTTACAAACTCTCCACACCACGTTCGATGCTCTGCGGCTCCATCGCCATAGAAACCGCGCTGAAAGTGGCTGTGTAAGAGCCTTGACTCCACTGTCCCTCTCTCCCACTCTCCCCCTACCTCCTCCATCCCGCTATTCCTCACACGTTTTTTTCTTTCGTTTTTTTCTCTCGGCCAGTCACCTCCCGGCGTTAATTAGGAGCCCCTCGTCACTTTAAGTGGCAAGCGGCACCCTGAGCCCTAATTGGCTCGTTAGGTGCTCTCGCCACATCCCCTAATGAGCTAGGCGGACTCGATACGCGCACGTTCTCACATCACTGGCACTGGACGTAATTATTCACCCGCTAAAGGATTTACACAATCCCACCGATTGGCTTTGTTTTTCTTTCGGCGCGGGAGAGAGACAGGAGGTTTCAGTAACACCAGACACCGCGATGCTAGAAATCAATTAAGTCCGGTGGGGATTACAGGTGTGTTTTTTCATCGCCATGTTTAATAGAGTGTCGTGCAGGTGTTGTTTCGCAATCAATACAAAACGAGATGTGTGGTAGCCTGGGAGAACCCTTCACACGATGAAATGATGTTATTTTTTACTATATACAGTACAGAAATGTAGAAATGGCGAGGAACATCAGACATTTTATTTTGACAGTCAGCATCAGTTCCAAAGTGAACTGATTAGGGTTATGCATGTGCTGTATATTCTATTAGACATGATCAAAACATGGCATGCACTGGGTAAAGATACTGCTAGTGAGATCAGTTTCAGGCAGACTGACTGGATTTAGCACTGCATGTGTAAAAAAAGGTTTCCTCACTCGAAGAACACATGCAAGTCTTCCAAGGACGACATGTGTCTCCCGCCCACTGAACGTGCTACAATTTTGTAATGCAGTACATGGAAAAAGTGATGTTATGCAAACTTAAATTTTTTTTTTTTAAATCACTTAACAAACAAAGTCAAAGGTAGTGTAAAGTCACAATAATTATTTTCTTTCATGATGTCACTCGTGACTGTATCCTGGTATTGAGATGTTGCAGACTTTTTCAAATTTCAATATCTAAATCAATAGCACATTCTCAAATTCTTTTACGAGGTGGTATCAAAAAGTTTCAAGACTAGTTTTGTAACACACCAGCAGATGGCAGCACAAGGCTGCACACCCAGTCACATAAGTCAGTGCGCCAAAAGACATCGTCCTGTGTACATTGGAAGCAGTGCAACTGGTGCTGTTCTTAAAACGTCTGCTATTTCATCATGAACAGCAAAGCTAGAACAAAGTGAATGTGAATTTTCGCGTGAAACTGGACAAATCTGCCACAAAAAAAAAATGTTTGATGATTCTGCAAGTTTACAACGATGCTGCAATGAGGCGTTTGAACTTCAACAAGTTTAGCCCACCAAAATGTTTCCACTATTGGGCAACTTGTGCATGATGATCATCAGAGAACAATTCACAACATTGCTGACATTATCGTTGTGTCATACAGAACAGTCCAGGCAGTGCGCTGTGTTGCTGCTAAGTTCGTCCCCAGGCTGCTGACCCAGGAGCAGAAAGAGCATTGTGCCGAAGTCTGCCAAGAACGCCGTCAGCGTCTTTGGGTGTATGGGTAAGACCCTGAGCAATAGTCTCCACAGTGGAAGATCCCATCATCTCCACCAACAAAAAAATGCTAGGCAGGTCCGCAGCTCGACCAAGTCCATGCTCATCGTCTTTTTTCGACATTCGCGAGATTGTGGTGTCTTTGGTCATTGTGGCAAACTTGGTTGAATGATTCCCATTAATGACTTAAGAGGAGTTGTGAATTGTACCTATGACCACCCCTTTAAAAACAAATGTCATTTGTTCATTTAAAAAAAAGCTAGTGTGCAGCTATTCTTTCTACTAAAAGTTCTTTGAAGATCTGGTCAAATTCCCATGAACGTTTCTGGAGGAGTAAGAAGCAGATAGAAGACCAGTGTCACAACAACAGATGACGAATGACGTTGCCGCCACCGCCGCTGCCACCAATGACACAAGATGACGGATAGCGATCCCTATATGTCACCTATGATCTGCACGCAGACAACACAATGATCTTGAAGAATATAGCCCCGGTAAGCATGGCCACCCAACTGCATGGACTCAGCTGGCCTGAAGTGCCATGACCTACGAAGATCATTGGCCTATTCTGAGCCAATCAACAAGCATCAACAGGTTCACCAGACTCTAGCGTTTGTCTAACCAAATCCAAAATGATGTTCTACTGCGAATATGTAATGAAAATGAACCCATTTGGGATTCTGCTTAAATCACGAAAATCTTGCATTATTATTAATTAATTATTAATATCCATAAAAGGTCAAGATTACCAGGAGAATCTTTCAATGATTTATTATTATTTTTGCCTAAGAAAGCAACACAGTGTTATGTGGTTATCCTCTGTGGGTTATGCAATACAAAATTAAAGTTATAAGCTTATTAAAGGTCGCATATTTTACTATTTATTCAACAAGTCAATACAGTTTTCAGCAGACTGTCAGCAAAGTGTGTATGTTCCTACTCCACCCAAAACATATAACATATGGTGCTGTGAAAAAGTATTGGCCCCTTCATTATTTATTTATTTATTGCATATTTAATACACTTAAGTGATTGAGATCAAACAAATTTGAATATTACACAAAAATAACCTGAGTCAATACAAAATGCAGTTTTTAAATAATGATTTCATTTATTAAGGGAAAAAAATGCTGTCTAAGCCTACCTGACCCTGTGTGAAAAAGAAATCAGGAAAGGGGGCAAATACTTTTTCACAGCACCGTATTTCGGATAATGCATTTTTTTCCCCTCACTCCCTGTTTCCCTCATTTTTCACTTTTAGCTTCACTGTCTGTGGAAATAATGAGCTACTGCTGACCCACGCCTACCAGAAAAGGATTTCGCTTACTGTATATGGGGGTCACATTATGGGGAAAATCTAATTGGCTTGTTTACTAAGAGCTGGTAAATACAAAAAAAAAAAAAAAAAGCTTGGATATATTTTTTCTCATGTTCCCTGTTTGTATACACACGTCTGCTAAAATGACAAAAAAGTTAATTTCGCATAAAAGGTGCACTTTAACATTTAAAAAGGAACTCTTCAAGTCATTTGAATTTAAATAAACATTAATAAAAAATAAAAAAAAACCTTTGGACTTGAACCCACCAGAAATCATTAAAACACATATACTATTACAGTGCTGTTGATTATATACAGTATGTAAGACACAGTTTTGTGCAGTAATTATGCTTTAATAATATTCCTAAAAAGTCCTCAAAGTCATCTACATTTAACCGTCCTAAATAGCAAACGAATGCATCCTGTAGTTTTGTTTAATCACACATCATTGGCTACCAGCTGCTACGGTGAGAAACATGATTACCCAAATGAAATCATGCAATTTATGCTTTTCTGACTGAACGCCAGCTAGCTGCTTGGTTTGATCTCCGGGATATTGAGGTTAAATACAGAAAAAGAGGTGCAGATCTGGTATTTTAAGACAAAATGTCACAATTTCCAGCTACAGAAAGCATGTTATTTAAATAACCTTGAGATCATGATGTTGTCAGAAAGGTATTTGATGGCGGTGTTATTCATAGGAGAAGATGGTTTCAGATGGGTAGATCTAGCAGAGCTATACCGTAAACATATACAATAACAAATTCATTCATTGTGAACAGGTTGATCGTGAACCACTTTTTCTTCTATACTGACCCAGTTGCAGAAAAACATCCCCACAGCATGATGCTGCCACCACCGTGTTTCACTGTAGGGATGGGTTTATTAAAGTGAGGTGCCGTGCCTCTCATTGGCCACTTTACCATAGAGACCTGGTTGGGTTTGGAGGAGTGCTACATTGATGATTGTCCTTCTGTAAGGCTCTCCCACTTCTAAAAGGCAACGCTGGGTCTCATTTATAGTGACCCTTGGGTATTTGGGTTCACTGTAAGGATGGGTTTAGTAAGGTGATGCGCAATGCCTGATTTCCTGATTCCAGATAGTGTTATCTTTGTAGGGATGGGAGAGGAAAAAACGAGAGAGCTGTCCGCTCAGCAAAACCGAATAATGAGGGACGAACGGTCCCCTTGGTCAGAGCGGTAACCAAGTACCCAAGGGTCACTATAAATGAGATCCAGCGTTCCCTTGTTGAGGTGGAAGCGTCTTACAGAAGGACAACCACCACTGTAGCATTCCACCAACCCCAACCAGGCCTCTATCGTAATTGCATAATTCCAAACAGAAGCCATTCCTCACCCAAAGGAACAAATTAGCCTGCTGGGAGTTCACTAAAAAGCCCCTCAACGACTCTCAGACCTTGAGATCATCAGCAAAATCTTCAGGTCTGATGACTCAAAGATAGGAAATCAGGCACTGCACATCACCTTATGAAACATGGTGGTGGCAGCATCATGCTGTAGGGATGTTTTTCTACAACTGGGACTGGGAGACCAGTCAGTATAGAAGGAGAAGTGGACCCCGAAAAAGTAAAGAGCCATCCTAGAAGTGAAAACTTTTGCTTAGGGTCTCGGGCTGGAGCGAGATATTGATTTATACAATCACAGATGTTAGATCTCATGTCTGATCTCATGTCCAAGTCATGTCTTGGATCCTCTGCAAGTCTTTGTGGTGTAGTGTATAGTACTATACTGTATAGAGTACTGTACTATACTGTGTATACCCAATTGTGATAGTATCCAAGTACGTAGACAATGTTTGTGAAGTGAAGTGGACGACTTATGCACTTTACTAAAGCTGATCCAACCATTTGGCTTTTACAGACAATACAGAATCTTACCTGAAACAGAAGAGTAATAGGCAGCACAGTATAGTATTATGTGAGTGAGAGTGTTTGCCTGTGTGTGTGCGTGAGTGTGTGTGAGTGAGTAAGCTCCGTCCCCCTTTTCAGGATGAGTTGGCCAACCCCGGCACCGGAGCACAGTGACTGAAGTGTGATGTAACACCCAAAGTCAAAGCAGGCCCTATAAACAGAGCTGACCTCATTCAGCCTGACTTTCTCCAAACCAAACCGACTGAGTGAATCAATCAACCAGCGCTCAAGCCCACGTTCCTGGCCAGAATATCCTCACGATAAGTTTCCACACAAAGTAGCTGAAGCAGATCATGACAGCAGCTGCCATGGACGGTTGAAAACGATGATGATATATAGGATTTGTTATTGTAGCCTCCAGCCATTGTGTTATGTCAAGGCTGACCTTTCGGATTTTACGAGAGGAAGATTCCCACTCGGAGGGCGTTTACGGGTGTGGGGTTTATGCATTGGCGCATAGAGCTTATAGAGATGGACAGGAGAGCTCTAGAGAGATGAGATGAGATGAGATGAGAGGGACTGTATTAGGGCAAGTGAAGAACGTGCGTGTGTATGAAAGGAAGAGAGGCTATGGGGGTTGGAATGGAAAGGATATAGTTGGATGGCATCACTATTAAGTCTTTAGAGGAATATTTTTCCTTAATGGATGCCTTTGTGTGACTCGATTTGCTAGCAAAGCCTCATTTTGGATTCGGCTCATGACTTTGACAAAGAGGACAGAATCTGTTTGTGTGTGCGTGTGGGTGCGCGAGTGTGTCTGCATGGCACGGCTGTACTCTGTCTTTCTGCTGCATGAGGAAAATGTTAGATATCTCCAATATCTCCAATTTGGTTTGCGCTAATGGCCCTAGCAAAACTCATCTTTGAACACTAATTATTCATCAGTGGTTAAAAAAAAAGCGTGAAAAAAAAGAAAAAGATTTCTCGCCAAGTTATTCATCTCTTAGCAGAACTCACTCTGCGGCTGCTCACTGATAATTACACAGCCTTAGAAAAGTGCTACTATTAATGATCAAAACCAATGTTGATAATATGATTTTACACTAACGGTATAAATCAAAGCAAAAAAAAAAAAAAAATTATGAACGGTTGCGTCCAGACTGCTTAAAGTTAAACTGGGTCTCGGAATATATATGGGTCTTTTTGTACGAGGGCCGTTCAAGTCAAACCGGGACTTGCTGAAAGTTCTTGCGCATGAAGCCGTAAAACATTAACGATGAGACTCTTAGCCGCGAATGGTGCAAACGTTTCAAAGAAGGCCTGTGAATGATGATCCCAGCCGAGGTGGCTCGGAGACCACTGCAGTCGTTCCCATGGATAATCAGCGAATGGAACGCCTCATCCTTGTAAATCTATGGATAACCTGCCGCGGAATCATTCACCAACATCACTTGCACATTACAGAACCTCTGCTGAAAGGTATTGTACAGTCCTCACATCGCTCCATGTCATTTCCGCATGTTTGGAGTTCCTGGGAGGCCAGCGTTTCTGATCATTCAGAAAACTTTCTACCTTGATGATACCCAAGCACTTGGGATAAGTGGATTAGTGCAGCTGGAGATCATCAAAAACAAAAGTCCTGGTTTGAATAGAATGCTCATCTTATATTATACAGGAGCTGGGAAGATCTTTATACAACAGCACTGTCGAGTTCTCACATCCGATGCAGGAAACGTGTTAATGATGACAAACATACAGTAAGCATATTGTATTTCTTGTCTGCTTTGTTGTTCTACAAGCCACAGCTGGACTGCGTTATGCAATAAAGTTTCAAAATATTCCTCAGAAATAAGACGGATCGATTTCCAATCAGAAAAACCCGTGCGCCGAAGGCTATCGCACTCAAATAAGTTCATATGCTCACTAAATTTTAATAACATTAATAGCTTTTGATCGTTCTAACAGCTCATGGTGAAATCCTGTTGCTTGTTGCTGCAATACAAGCTGGCCTGGGAGGCCTCGAGATTTCTAATTCGGGCTTGAAGGATGACTGTTAGCGCCGAGCTGTCATGGTGGGAGTGATGAAGAGAAAGTACTGCGTGAAAGTTTCCCTCGACGTTGGAGAGTTCGTAATAGCTCTCGGGCTGTGGGAGCGATGCTAATTTGGCCCAGTAAATGTTTCTTGTCTGCATATGCGTATTTAGTGCACCGCCATGTTCTGTTAATATAATATTCAGCATTTAAGCTGTATTATATTATAGAAGTGATTCATCCAGTAAGAGCTGCCTTATCAACAGTAATTACTCTGGGCCTAATGAGATATTTACCCCTATGAGGTTTTTTCTTTTTCTTTTTTAGCTAATAGTTGCCACCAGCTCATCAATACCTTTATAGGCTTTAATGCCTTTTTTCACCCCGAAGCAGGCAGATGTTCTGAAGAAAACATAAAAAAGGCTGCTTTTCAGCTGTCAAACATAATGACATTCCCAAGAATTCATTCAGGAGATGGATTCCGGCGATCAGTCTATTTTGTGGTGATCTTGCACTCGGGCGCACAGGTCGCCCCATTAACTCAGCCATTTTGGGCAAATCAAGGTCCAGCTGAAAGGAAGAGAAGAGAGGCAGAAAGACAGCCAGACATACCTTCAGATCCATTGTTCCTATCGGCGTCAGAGTTTCCATGGCCGCTCTCTAGGTTGCCAGGCAACAGGGTAGCAAAGATTGACAGATGGTCCACATCGGAAGCCGTGGGAGAGATGACTTCTCTTTCTGTCAGGCTTTGAGAAGACGACATGGGATGATCTGGGATCACGGTTGTCTCGGTCCTTTCTTCGCTTTCAGAACCACCAGAAGTCGTAGAGACAAACGCCGTGGTTGTTTTTGGGTCGGGATGGCTTGGCGTGGTCCTGGGTTCATATTCGATCTCTCCACGTGCCTCGGCAGCCGTTATGTCTTCCACTTGATGTGTAGTCGAAGCTTTGGTACCTCTGACGATCGGATACATACTAGTTAGGACTTGGCCTGTCGTTAAGGTTTTGGTGGTACTTTCTGACAGGTCCACATCCCCCCAGGAGCTTCCTTCTTCCTCTGTCTTTCTGTCCTCTTCAAATCCCTCTTGTGGTAGCGCAATACTTTTCTCGTTGACGTCTTCATCTTCCTTGATTGAGTGAACTGAGGGCACAGCCAGGTCTCGGTCAGGGGTCAAGCTTCCAAGCTGGAGAACCTCGGTCACCACTGACCAATCTGCTGCGGCTGTGGTCATGCTTTGGTCCAGATCATCTCTGGTGGTCTCAACTGGGAGAACTGATGTGGCTTCCGTGTTCTCGAATTGAGAGGAAACTGTCGTTTTATCTAAAGTTGGGGACAACTGGTTGAGCCATGAAAGTGACCACCATGACTTCAGTCCTGCAGAGGGAAAAAAACAAGCAAAAAACTATTAATCTTTAACAAATACCTTGCACCAGAACGACTACTTTTAAAACCAGATTCTGTTCGTGAACGTTTATTAATATCATTATGTTTGCACCAACGCCAAGTCCATAGCTGGAAAGACATCAGGTAAAACAGAGATGTAAAACCAACTCTGTTGGTAATTAGCATGCATATGCACCGTCTTTCTGCACCTTCCTTTTTCTCTAGCGTTTCACAGGGAAGACCGACTTGAAAAATGTGCGCCAGACGGATATATCGCGTAATCGCTTGTCAAATCCCTCGTCTTTATTTATTCAGGCCGAGACACCAGGCGCTGTGGGCTGTTTGAGTCTAGTCTTCGTGGGTGCGCATGTATCTAATACCTTTGTGTGCATAGATGTGTGTTTGTGCTTCATAAGAATAATTCAATAAAATATTTAATAATCCAATTGACTGTTCGCTAAAGGATAAACAAGTACACTAAAACAAAAGTTTGAGAATAACAATTAAAAAAAAAAAACTCAACTGCTACCATGGTTTGACATTATGTCCTCATGCATTTGCCAAAACATGGTACAAGTCTCTCACCTACTGTAGGTGGAAAAAAAACACAAAATTTTTTCATAATACTGAATTATACATAATAATTCAGTATTATATAATATCATAATACACATTTGTTAAATACAATTTCATGCCCAGTGTCTGTAACTTTGGGAGGGGAGTAGTATTTATGTAATGTCCATAAAATCTTTCAATGATCTTAATTGTCATTCAGCTCAAACAAGACTGATTGAGATTTCACCTTCAAACAAATAAACAAACAAACAAATAAATAAACAAATAAATAAATAAATAACTGAGAAGGTATTATTCTAAAATGCTAAATTTTAAAGATGTTGCATTTGACATGGTTACGGACACTACAGATTTTTCGCTCTTTAAGCTTTTACCAAAAAACATTTTTACAGGTTGCATGCTTTTCGTCATATGCTTCTACATCAATTTTGTGGGTGACTATTGGAAAACGTTAGCTATTGCTGTATATTAAGCAAAATAATAATCAATACTCATAAAAATATGAATAAATTGCATTTTTAAATGTATAATAGTTATATAATTATATATTATATAATATTTAAAGAAATATTAACTTGTCTCTCCAAATGGTTGACTTTGCATAAACATCAGAAATAACTTCTTTGGCACACACTTCTTCTGTATTATATGTATAACATAAAAATTACGATTCAAATAGATTAAGGAAGATTGATTTATTTTGCTTAATGTACAGTAATAGCTAACGCTTTCCAATAGTCACCCACAATGTCGATGAAATGGATGAAAGTAAATCAATCTTGACCTTTCCTCAACCCTCGAGTTTCAGCCCTGCAAAACATCTGTATAAATAGTATATATACTGTATATGAAAAAACTGAGTAGTCAGAACATTAAATTATTTCTACCGCACTACTTCTTGTTCCATATGACTGGAACACATTAGCAACCAGCCTTTAAATCAAGCACTTAAATCATTCAATTATTACTCCCATTTGCGACTGATCATTGCAGCGCCCTGCCTTCAATTAGCGGGTTTATAAATTAAACACGCATTACACAAGGAGACGTCCTTGCCAGCACGCGGAGCGGAATTTGTTTGCAAGCTCCCTTGCGCTGCAGATTTGAAGCAATTAAATCTAATTGATATCCATTCACCAGGCAGGTCAATATTTCAACAACGGCATTAATTGAGGATTCAATCGGTTGGCCTAAGGAAAACGAATGCCTTTGAAATGCTGAAATATTAACTTTTAATACAGATGGCCTTTTCTTTGTAAGCAAACAGACGCCTCTGAACAGCAACGTCTGTAATCGTCTTATGAGAAAAGCGGAGGGTGTATTTCATGTTTCTTAGCCAACGTTCTGAACCTCACCAAGGCACCGAGAGAGAATAAGCGCTCACATCTACAGTATTATTGAAATTGACTTCAATAATGTACATGACATGACTGGCTTTCCATCGCCCGTTAAACATTGATGGTTGGAGCTTGAGCCAAGTCTGGTACTGTACACGCTCTAATTACCTGGGAGGAAAGAAATCCGAACCTGCAGTACATACTGGAGTAGAACTTGGAAAGCTTGGACTGTCTCGTTTAACACCAAGGTCTGGCTGGGTAATGAAGTCAACTTGCTGTCGAGGTTATCAAACCAAACTTCACAAACTCAAACCCACTGAAGGAGTCAAGGCAATGTTTACAGTAGTTTTTAATTGTATAATGCCTTTAACAATGCACAATATGGCACAATATACAATATTATATATATATATATATATATATATATATATATATATATATATATATATACACGGTATATATATATATATATTGTTTGTTTGTTTGTTTGTGTTTTTGTTCATATTTTCATTTCAAATTTGTTCATATTTTCATATTCTGCTTTTAATTCTATGTTTGATATATATCCTTCTTTTATACCTATACTTTTTATACAAACTTTCCCCACTATGGGACGAATAAAGGTATATCTTCTTCCTCTTTCATATTTATTTAATTTGATTCTATTTTATGTTTATTTGTACTTTTTAGTGGCACTCATTGGGGGAGAGCAAAGAAAGAATTTCATTGTACGGAGGAACATGTTTCTTTACTGTACATATGACAATAAAACTTGAAACTTAATGGGATGTACTGGATGAAATAGTTTGTTTGTTTGTTTGTTTGTTTGTTTTTTGCTACAATACTCTAAAATAATAATAATAATAATAATAATAATCAAAGCCATATTATTAAATGAAACCTAAACGGCATTTTCTAGCATTGTTCTTTTCATGTTTAAAGGCATGAATTTATTTTTGGGTGTTATAGTTGTAAGCACTGTAGCCTCACACCTCCTGGGTCGAGGGTTCGAGTTTGCTTGATGGGATTCCTCCAACAGTCCAAAGACATGCAGGTTAGGCTAATTGGCGTTCCCAAATTGGCCGTATCGTATGAATGAGGGATTGACACACCTTATCCGGGG
The DNA here is from genome assembly GCA_030347435.1 of Clarias fuscus. NCBI lineage: Eukaryota > Metazoa > Chordata > Actinopteri > Siluriformes > Clariidae > Clarias > Clarias fuscus. The sequence goes on along the minus strand of CM059231.1, from coordinate 8,036,431 downwards.
TGCAATCCGCATCATACACTCCTGGGATTGGCTCCAGGCCCCCCGTGACCCTATACAGGATGAGCGCTATAGAAAATGAAAGAATAAACGAAAAAAAACCTAAGAAAAGCTGGTAACCTCAGAAGCATGAGCTACAGTACACACAGGTCATTTGTTCACTCTGAATAAAGAGTCTAAATGACGGTAGTTGTCGAGGAACCGATCTCTGAATACTCTCCCAACATAAACACTAACGTAACTTTTGGCCTCAGGTCACTATCTCCGAGCGCCTCCCATGGTGACTCACTAAAGGAGTCAGCTCGGGCACAAATCAAAGCAAACCTATAAAAGCATCTAACTGCAGGATACAAGGTCTTTCTTTTACGGCTTCTGGCCTGGATCTGGTCTGGAAGTGGAACAGGCTTGCAGGGAGCACTGACTTTGCTTAGTTTGCTCTGGAGAACAGAGCTCAGGCACTGGGTTTAATTTGAAGTAGCAGAACTGACAGGGCAACATCCATTACAAAAACCTAGGCTGGCCCAGACTTCATGCTGCACCATTTCTCTCTTTTTTATTTCTCCCTGGGGCACAAACTCATATTTATCCAGCACACTATTCTATCCTCTCTCAAAATCTCATGCAGTCTTTCAGATGAAACTGTTTAAACGGTGATGAGTGAGAAAACAAACACCACCACTCTTAATGTCAATGACCTTAAATCGGTATTTAATGCAGCCTGATTGGGCTCCCCTTTCATTTACAAAAAAACAAACAAAAGAGTGAGACAGTAATAGCCGTTAATTATGAATATGCACTGGTACAAGATTAATATCCGCTGCTTTTGAACTATTGCCATATCTGGGTATAGAAATATTAATGCCAGAAGGCACAGTTGTGTTAAAAAACTAAACAAAACAATAATTATTCAGTATCTACTGGTGTGTCTGTTGGTGAACATTTCCAAAAAAATATCTCCGCAATTACGCCTGAATATTTTGCCACAGTGCCTGGCAGTTTTCAGGATTTTCTTCAGGAACTTCCAATCTTTCTATACCTCTTGATATAAATAACAAGCCCGCCCGTATAAATAAGGTTCATTTCTGTGCAGAAAGCTTGCCATTTATCAGTTACTGATAGTTCAATCCGGTCCACATTTTAGATTGATACCGTCATGGATCATCATTTATTACTATCATATAGAGAACTGATGTGAAAATGCATGGCTGCTATTAGGAATGTCTTAATGAGTGCGCTTTCAAACTTCAGAAACGACAAGGCTTGTAATCTATCTAAAAAATATTAGGTGTAACAGCCAGAGTTAACCAATGAAAAAAAAAAAAATTAGTTTATGAGCTTCGGCTGTCTCATAAAATGTAATTACTCTATAACACATAAATTAAGCTCTTTATATGGGATATATTGCATCTAACAGGGTCTGAATCTAGCAACATAAGTGCCATAAGTCTGGAACTCAGAAAGATTCGTTTTAACTTGTAACTAGTGCTTGGAAAGAATCAAGGTTGAATGGTTTCTCAGTACATAATCCCAGCGCCATGATCAGACTGCTTCTGCTGGCCTCCCAGAAACTCCTTTAATTAGCCAAACATGTTGGAAACGAGGCGGCACGGTGGTGTAGTGTTTATCCGGGTTCGATCCCCGGCCAGGCTCGATTCCCGTCTCTGTGTGCATGGAGTTTGCATGTTCTCCATGAGATACATCTCTTCTGCAAGTTAGCAACAAGTTATCCGTACATAACGGCAACGACAGCAATGGGCTCTGAGCCACCTCAACTGGGATCGTCATTCCTGGATGTATGGACTTCTATTAAACCATTTTAAAAGTCTCATCAGCATATTGTGCTTGAAGACTTCTGTAAATATCAATCGGTTTTAAACCTTCATTCATGAGGAATGTCCCCATAAGTCTCGGTCTGACTTGAACACCGCTCATACCATTATGAAGAACATTCTTAACTGTTGTATTGATTACATAGGACCAGATATGTAAATTTACAAAATCAAGAGGTTACTTAGGCAAAATATAACAAAATATATTTGGCATTATGTACAATATATTAATGGATGGTCCCACCACAGTCGTAAAAATGGGAATGAATACAATGGTCACCATTGGCCTCCATGGTCGCTAGTTGGACTACAAAGATTCCTAAATCTTTAGATTCCTAAATGGATGGATGGATATTAATGGATACATTTCTGTAATGTAACTTCACTTCACTAAATATCCTCTTAAGATTTCATTACAATCCGATCAACACTAATAATCCTGTGCTGCAGTTTAAACCTCTACAGCTCTACCTCAATGATCTTGGACCCACAGCCTACGAGGCTGTAAATCAGGAGAGAGATATTCAGTGTATTGTGCATGTTGACACAATGACCATCCCTCAAACTGAGGAATTAATTACCAGTGTGTAGCTGAATGGATCAGGTTAGGACCAAGAGTCAGATTTACATCTCACAGCCATTACTCAACTCCAGGGTCAGCTTGTATACCACATTAGCTGCTTGCTTCCACTCTGCACCTCTTGGCGAACCAACTAAATGGTATAACGTCATCACAATGAATACACGAATCCCTTTGATGTGTCAAATTGTGTCACAGTTTGTTCTGACCGAGTAATGTGATTGGACGAGAGGCTTTCAACAAGTGTACATAATAGAGCATAACAGCACTGACTAACCATAGCCAGGTCCATACATTTTGGAACAATGACAAGTTTTTCAGCTCTGTACAGTACACTGAATTTGGAACGAAACACTCACAATGTAAGCAAACTCAAGTTTCAGCTTAATTCACGGGGCTTGACAAATGTTTTCATATACACACACACACACAAAGTTTGGGGAGCTCATGAATAATGGAACAAATGGTTGACAGCTAGTTTCATGGCCAGGTGTAGCCTGGTCCCTCGCTACTCCATGACTAGCCGAGCAGATAAAAAGCCTGGAGGTGGTTCTGAGTGTTACGTTTGCATTTGGTAGCTTTTCACTCAATTTCTCGGCATGAGGTCCAAAGAGATGTCTATACAAGTGAAGGTGGCCATCATCAGGAAGAAAAAACTAAATAAAGCCATCAGAGAGATAGCAAAACCATTGGGAAAGACCAATACAACAGTTTGGAACATTCGTATAAAGAAGGAATTAACTGGCAAGCTAAGCAACTGGAAAACACCTGGAAGACAACAGTAGACAACTGAAGTGAAGACGGCAGAATTCTGTCCATGGTGAAGAAGAACCCTTTCACAACATCTCGCCAAGTCGAGAACACTCTTGGCATGTCTTTGTCAAAGTCAAAGACGCTTCAGAACAAAGTGCAAAAGAACTCAAGAAATGCTCAAAAATTCAAACATTAGATTTGACTTTGCCAGAAAATTATGGAGTATGGAGAAAGACAGGAACACCTCATGATCCAAAGCATACCACATCACCTGTTAAACATGGTGGAGGCAGTGTTATGGCATGAGCATGTCAGGCTGCCAATGAAACCTGGTCACTTGTGTTTAGTGAGGTCATGACTGCTGTGCACACACTGTGGGCAATTTAGGAACGCTAATTAGCATGTCTTTGGAATGTGGGAGGAAACTGGAGCATGCGGAGGGGAGAATATGTAAACTCCATGCACACAGAGACGGGAATCGAACCCGGACCCTGAAGGTGCAAGGCGACAGTGCTAACCACTACACCACCATGCCGCCTTGCTGTTAATCAACATGACTATATTATTTCTGTTTCTAAATGGCTTTGATTTCCCTCAATATTAACCGTTAAGCCACATTGACCCTAATCAGGCAGTTACTAAGGATGAATGAACAAACAATATTAATGCATATCAGTGAATGAATCATTCACGTTACTAAACATGGTCTTTCTTCGTACTACAACAATCAACCTCTCGCTCTTGCCCACTTGCTTCATATCTCACCACTCGCCCAAATTAATAAGTAATAACCTCTGCCTTGTATCACATTTTTATAGAGACCATGAGATTCCCATCTCTACATCTGCAGCTCTCTAAACATAACAAGCTGCAAAAAAAACAAAATAATAATAATAATAATAATAATAATAACAGTGCATCTTCTGTTCTTATCTGTTTAGAACACATTAGTTGTTTACTCAGAATAATGTTTTCATGCTCAGTTGCATCCTGAGTACCCATGTGTTCTTTTGCTCATGACAGGATCTTCACAACCAACTGTCTCCATAAAAAGTGAGAGACTCTGTGTTTATAAAGAAAAGCAAAGGGAAGAGGGACAGAAGAAAAAAAAGATGCATCTTCAGAAACAGGTCTTTGAAAACAGGTCTAAAGGATGCTTTAAGAGAAAAAAAGGTGAGGAAGTCTGCACCAAGCAAAAGCGAGCGGGTTTTTGGTGATAACTGATATGGACCACTGGCTTAAAGACACAGTTTTATGAATCCTCTGTAAAGATAACTTAGAACAAATCGAAAGCTTTATTTATCCTGATACTTTAACAGTGTTAATAACTTCTTACCGGAGGCTGGAAAAGTGGTAGACTTTATGCTTGAAGACTCTTCCAGGACGGTAGTGCTTATCACACCCGGCACTGTGGTAAGAGGACTTGGACTGGTGTCCTTCTCCTCCTCCTCCTCCTCCTCCTCACTTGTTCCTCTCAGGTAGGTCCAAGGTTTCCACAAGGAGCTCATGATGTTCCTGAAGGAGTCGTGGTCCTGAGTCGTAGTTGGTGTTGGCAAGGGCGTGGTTGTAACCTCATTGCTCTCATCCTCCTCTTTCGACTTCGCAGTGGTGACAGTGATGTCAGGTAGTGGGGTAGAAACGTCCGGCCAGGTACTCGGTGGGAAATCCGACGGGTTTCTCCAGTCCAGGGAGCCATCCTCTACACAGAGACGTGCCGTGATGTAATCATCAGACAGGATTTCGGTGAGCATGATGTCCACAGTGTCCTGGCCGGACCAGATTAACGGCTGGGGGATAGGTGACTCGGTAGAGGAACGTTGTGTTTCTGGAAAAGCATTAAGATAAAGAGATCGATGAAAAGAGATCAAAATCAAGCATACTCATCATGTTGGATGTAAGATTTAGGAGCGGATGTCAGAGGCAAGTAATACAAACTCAATCAGAATTCAGGATTTTTTTTTCTTCGCATATCCCAGCTTTGTTAAGGGGTCGGAGCACAGGGTCAGGTATTTTTACGGCACCCCTGGTGCAGACAGGGTTATGGGCCTTGCTCAAGGGCCCAACAGTGGCAACCTGGCAGGACTAAGGCTTAAACCGCCGTCTTTCTGATCAGTAACTCTGAGCGCTAACGCTGAGCCGCCACCGCAGTGGTGTCAAATTTGGGTTGCGACACATAATGAGGATGGTTGTCTGATCAATATTATATCCATCTGATCATGGGTTTATTATGATCAAATATGATATTACTATTATAATGAGTCCTAGCCACGTGGCAGCTGTCGAGACTATTACTATTACAAATTCTCATTCTGTATGTTGAGAATGTTCATTGTTCAATGTTCATTTTGTGACACATTTATTTTGCAGGGGTTTTGTTCACTAAATTATTGTAAAAAAAAAAAAAGAAAAAATTCTTAATCATCGTTTTTAGATATTTATGTATGAAATATTACAATATTTTGATGAAAAATTACACAAAACTAATTGTATTATAAAATAAGAAATATAAAAATCTACGTGTATATTGTATATGAAAAAAATTAATATATATAAAAACACTTATTATTTCGGCGGCGGGGAGTGCGATTCGTGGCAATGGGGGGTTTGGTGGGAGGAGCATTTTCGCGCATAACACCGCGACTGGATGTAGTAGCTGAGGTGTATGGGGTGTAGGGATAAGGTCTTGCCCATGGACCCAACAATGTTGACCCAGCAATGGCGGGGCTCAAACACTGTCCCTCCTATCAGCAACCGAGAGCCTCAACCAGCCGTGCCACCACTGCCACATTACATTACACAATTATAGAGTGCTAATTCTTCAGCATAATGGTGCTTAATGGTGTGTGCTACATTGTACACTGCAATTTTACATCCCATAGCCAAAAAAGAGTGCCCCAGACAAATATGCTAGGTAGCTAGCACAATCGCAAGGCCAAGTTAAAGAGAAAATACCTTTCTGATATGACGGTCAGGACATTATACAATGCTAGCGAGCTATCAGGCTAACAAGGCCAGGCAAAGGCAACTTGTTTTTAAAGTTTTTTAAAAAGAAATTCGAGTGTTTCTGGGCGTACTTCTTCTTTCGAGTTTGATGCTGTCGGATGTGTCGAGCGTGAAATGCGCGTTTGAAATTTCCTACTAGCTAATTTATCTGACAGCCCTGACGCTATGAATTGCCGTTACAGGTTTTCAAGAGTGACTCACGGCAGTTCAGAAAAGAAATAAAGATTTCATTCACTTTTGAACAAAAAGACCAAAGGAAGAAAAACATGGTCTGAGGCTCACGCTGCTCACTTTTAGCACGCACTGAAAATTTCCATTTAAATATTTGAGCGATTTGGAATTATTTGTATTTTAATAGATTAACCGACAGAACATTAACCGAAACAGCTGTAAATGTGTACTCATGGCAAAATCGATCACATTCATTCATTAATTGTCTATTCTGTTTATCCTGTACATTGTCGCAGAGGGCATGGAGCCTAGCCCAAAAGACAAGCTGGGGGAAACCCTGGACAGGGTGCCAATCCATCACGGGGCACAAGCATGTGCACACACTGTGGGCGATTTGGGAACCGGAGGAACACCAACTCCATGCACAGAGAACCAAGGCGTGAATCGAACCCTTGATCCTGGAAGTGCCAGCCTACAGCGCTAACCACTATGCCCCGTGCCGCCCTGCACAAAAAAATTTTTTCTACAAAATATCTATAAAAGAAGAGTAAATAAATCTCTATTTTAGTAACGCACAAGCGCCCTGAGTCCGTGTGCTGGAGGCAAGTCTCGGGCTCTACTCTTAGTTCATCCTCTATTAAATACATCAATAGTCTCAGGAGGGACTTCCTAATGTTGGTGAAATTCCCCCGTGGGTTCCTGGCTTGCAATGTATCAGATGGAGCCATTTAAAAAAAAGGATTCACAGATTCCCAAGCGTCCATTTCCTCCTTGTTTTCTCTGACAGAGTGTTTCACATTACCGACCACACTCCTGCTGCGATGTGTGCTAAAATATCACACACAAAGTGCCTCGGTGCACTCCATATAAAGGGCGTCTATCAGTCTTTTTTTTTTTTTTTTTTCCACAGGAGCCTGGCTCATCGTAACAACTCAGGACAGCTACAAGCATAAGGAAAGTAAGGTATTTCGTTCAATAGCTTTCAAATTCTGACTTATTTATTTTACATACGAAAGAACAGTACTTTAGGACAATATGAATGATAAGCTGAATAAAATATAACGGTTTAGAAAGGCTTAAGACAAATATCACTGAATAAAACCCAACCCCATGGCCACTATTCTTCTAAGCTGCTTTCACTACTGAACCCGGGTATGACTGCACTCTCCTCCACTTCCACATTAGTAATATTGTTCTATACCTGAGCACACCTGCGTCTCCGATATAGTACAGTATGTAGCAATAAGGACTATAGTATGAAAGCACCCTTAAATTCAAAAGCATGTGTTAGAATGCACGGCGGCACAATGGCTTAGTGGTTAGCGCTGTCAGCTTCAGCTCGCACCTTCAGGGTCCGTGTTCGAGGATTCAAGGATGTCAAGGATTCCCCATTTGTGCAGTTGTTCAGTGTTAAGAAAAATATTAGATCACTGTCAGTGTGAGTATTTCCTAGATCTTAGTGTGGAGACGAATTTAATCCGTTCTGAAGGTGAAAAATTTCGTCTTGCAAAACATATTTTCCAATAGGAAATAATGTGAATGCAGATAATCCGTTCCAGCCACACAAAAATATTACCAATATTACCAATTTACAACACTATAATCATATTTTTGCATTAACAAAACAATCAAGACATATAAATAAATATTAATAGAATTAAATAAATAGACATTAAACTTCACTTAACTTTAACTGATGATTCCTCCTGGCACCACTGCTTTAAAAATTAAACCGAACTTCATTTTCATCTTCATTTCCATTTTCTTCTTGCTACCGTTCTTGCTAACACTCTTGGGACCTATGGTGCTAAGTCTCCACTAAACCTTGCACAAAATGCAAAAACTCGCTTCGCTTGGCTTTGAACACTTATTTCAGTTTATTCATTCAATGTATTAATTTTCTCACACTGTCCCAAATACAGGAGACCAAATCTGTCACAAAATTCAAGTTAGAACAATGATGTAGTCTTCTCACTAACTGCTGAAAAAGAGGGAGAGAACCAGCTATGGATAACGGACTCGTACCTCTGTAGCAGTAGGCACTGAACATAGCCGTCCCATTGGCAAGCTCTGTGGATGAATCAGTATGGACCCCCGGGTCTCCGCTTCCACACTCAGGACGGGGTTTAATCACAGAGTACCTCACACTGCCATCTGCAAGCCACCCGGGTTGACAGTGCTCGAAGCCAGAGCGCCAGGCCAGGTGGAGCTGACCTACTGTGGCCAGCTGAGCGCCCAGAACAGCACACTGAGCCACGGCGTCGACCAGGGTGAGATTCCCAGGAGGAGAGAGCGGGAAGACTTCACCTGGAGAGGAAGTATAAATGCTTACTCATGCATCCTCATTATAAAAAAAGCATAATATTATTTGGGTTATTTTTACTTTGGGTTTTTTCCCCCCCATATATAAAGTATTATGAAGTTGAGAGCCGTTCAAGTCAAACCAGGACTTTTGAAGTTCTGTGTCTTAATTTCTCTATATAATCCCCTGCTGCACTAATGCACTTATCACGGCGTTTCTCTAGTGCTCGGAAACTTGGAATCGGACTGCCTGCTTCATGTTTGAAACACTGGCCTCCCAGGAACTCCTTTAATAGTCCAACCATGTGGAAATGAATGATTCGTGTTTGTGAATGATTCTGTGTACTTTTCCCACATACAGATGCGGCTATTCTGCAAGATATTCAAGAACCAAGAGCTCCTTTCACTAAATGTTCCTGAGCTACAGTACCTCGGCCGGATCCTCATTCATAAAGGTTCGGCCATCTTTGAAACGTTTGCACCATTCAAATGTTTTACTGCAACTAAGTAAAAGTCTCATCACTTTCCTGCGCTTGAAGTCTCCTGTAAATGTCAATCGCTTTTACACCTTGATTCACAATAAAAAATTCCTAGTTTGACTTGAACGTTCTTTGTATTATTTGTATTTTCTTTTGCATCGCAGAATGACAAGAGATATCCGGCTTCCGCATCTGAGGTCATACATTCCTGGAATCTTCCTTAAGGCTAAACTAAATTTAGTCTCCGAAAGCCAGATTACTGCTAACACAATAAACGACCATATCACAAGAGGATTAAACAACATCATACAGCTTCCCGTGTCTGTCATTTCACCTTGCATGGTGCTGGCGAAGCAGTAAACATCGAACAGCTCCGAGGCGTCTCGCTTCCCATAATTCCTCACCCCTCGTACGCTTTCGCTGTGTCCGTAGCAGCCCAGCTCTGGTTTTTGAATCGAGTACCTGTGAAGCAAAGAAGCTGAGCTAAGCGTGAAATCCTCTCAGCATTCGCCAGGATACCTTCCCTAGTATTATTATGCAAACGATGCAGGGCCGACATCGATGTCATTAATGAATAATTGCTCTGATCCGTCCTGTACAGCTGCCTTGGCTCAGGAGAGGAGAGCGGCGGCGTGTGCAGCCACGCATCAGATGCTTGGGGATCGCGCTGTTGCTAATGAGCAGTTCGAAATGGCTTGAGTACAAATAATAGTTGCATTCATTTTTAAATGTCAAAGGCGATGATGCGGAAATCAATGCAAGCATGCCATGAAGAAACAGAAAGGGCGCAAGGGTGTGTCGATTTTCATAAGCATTGTTTATAGTTATATTTATTCTATAACGTTGGAGAATACTTGTGTCTGATTGGCAAGGTTTCATCATCTATACCGCTTTATGCATTATACAGGATCATGTGGGCCCAGGAGACTTAGGGCATGAGGCAGGGTACACCTTGAACAGGGTGCCAATCCCATCAAGCACGGGGAGAACATGCAAACTCCATGCACACAGACCCGAGATTCGAACCCGGACCATGGAGGTGCTTTGGATCATTATTGTAAGCTTCACTGTAGATATTTGATCATTTATAGCAGTTCCTGAATAATATGCTGTAAGACCGAATATTAGGCCGAGAGTCTAAATTCAAATGTGCTGAAAGGATATCAAAGGAAATGAATAAAACGGTTTAACAAGTGTTAAAGGTCATCGTTTACTTCAACTTTGAATCTCAGTTGTCCAGACACTTGGCTGGAGTTTCTGAACTGTTTGCTTCACAAGTCTGAATGAAATCCTGGTCCAATTTACCTTTATTTCACCCTGAAACTAGAAGCTGTGAACTTGGTCACTTTCATATGTTTTTTTGTTTGTTTGTTTTAACGCTGAATATTTCTTTTAATATGAATCATTAGGGCTAACCTGATGGTCTGATCGCTGAGCCAGCCGACCGAGCACTCGTCCAGGCCTGAGTAGAAAGCAGCCCAGAGTTGCTCCGGAGATGCGATCTGAGCCGAGTTCTGCTCACAGGCACGCTCGGCATCCGTGAACGTCAGAGAGTAGGGCTTGGGTAATGCGCGGTAATGAAACACGACCCCTAAACACATCCATCATACACACGAACACACAGAGTCATAGAATGAATAAGGACACAGAAACGTACTATGCAATATTTAATCCTGGCATACTGGATACAAAAACATAAATAAATATGTAAATAATAATAATAATAATAATAATACAGTGGAACCTCGGATCGCGAGTAACTCGGTTTATGAGTGTTCCGCAAGACGTGCAAAGATTTTTCAATAAATTTTGACTTGAAAAACGAGCATGTCTTGGTTTACGAGTGCCGAGGTTTTTGACACCGACACACACACACCGACACACACACACACTCTCTCGCCTTTACACACTTTACACACACACTCTGCTCTACACAGAAACTCTGCTTTGTCGCGATTCTTTTCAAAGGTAAGGTGCTGGTTCATTTGTATTGTTTTTTTTTTACTTTACAGCAGTGATTCCGTTAGTCTGCGCTCACGTGAGAGTCATTAGAGAGATTTCTTTTTTTCCCCGTTAAAACAGTGTTTCCGTTGTGTGTGTGTGTTTGTTGTGAAACTTAAAAAGCGAGGTGGGGGGAGGGAGGAGGAGTTTTACTGTGTAAGACGAGGCGAGGGAAGGGGCTAATTCCACACACACACACACACACACACACACACACACACACACACACACACACACACACACACACACACACACACATACAAATACGCGCACAAATGGAAACACTTATCTGTTGGGATTTATTTGAACTTTTTTTAAAGGTAAAGTGCATGTTAATATATATATTGTATTAATTATTTAATATTTTCTGTATTTATTTTTTTGGGCTGTGGAACGAATTATTTGAATTTTCATTATTTCTTATGGGAAGATTTGATTTGGTTTATGAGTGTTTTGGAATACAAGCCAGCTTCCGGAACGAATTTTGCTCGTAATCCACTGTATATATTTTTTTAAATCACCATTTCAGAAGGGTCAAATTATTGAGCTGCATCAAGCAAAGAAAACAACTAAGGAGATTTTAAATGACTGGAATCGGGTAAGTTTTTTCGTAGTGCTAAGGAAAATTGCTTGATACTACAGTATGTGCCTTGAACACTGTATGAGCTTCGTGTTTTTTTTGTTGTTTTTTTTAGTGAAGATTGTTTTTCTTTTTTAACTTTAGAGATGCAAAGATAAAAGCGCATTTGTGTGTAATCATTGAGCGCCAAGCCACCTGCCTTTCCAAGGACACACAGCAGCCCTAGTATACCTTAGATATTGTTGTGTGGTTTTGTGTGTATGTGTGTGTGTATGTGTGTGTGTGTGTATAAATACATACAGAAAGATAAGCGGGGTGCCTCTCTCTCACAGACGCTGAGCGAGTGTGTATAACCGAGACGTCCTGCCCAAAAACAAACATTTTCGCTTTTGCTCATCCAGATGCTCTCGTGTCTTGTTTTGACTGAATTTCCATCACAACAATGTGCATTATTTCAGAAAACTCATTAACTGTTCGACTGGTAAAGCTTGCTTTAATATGAAATAAATTCCACAGCATTAATTAAACTGCTCAACGGGTAATTAACCAATTAATGACTCGGATTGGCTTGGAAGAAAATGAGAATAAACCTACACTGAAATTAGCACTGCGGGGGGAGAAAGATGATATTATATAGACGGAATAAATCGATCATGATTAGTGAGTAATTAATTCAGAGCAGGTTTGAGGACTCATTAATGAGGCAGTATCTCACCGGCATCCTTCAGCATCCTGAATTAAAGACAGACCTTTGGGGTCGCTTATCGACTCCTGTTCCTCCGGAGTTCTGTAATTGATGGCCCATGCACAGAGCTCCTGGCAGATAGCTAGTTAAGATCGGTCAAAGTTCGTAAGTAAGGACGGCTGGAGTAAGAAGTCAAATTTAATCACATTAGAACCGGTTGGCTGAATTGAAAGGCGCTGTTTATAATAATTGCTATAATATTGGATTGCACTTTGTTCCGTCTGTTCCATTAGCATTGTTTGATTACACATTTTTTAAAGGACACAAAGGATACGAGTTCCTCTGAAGTCCATTAATATAAACGTAGCCTTGGATTAAATATAGGTCTAAAGGCTGCTGATGATGAATGAAACAGTCTGTGGTGAGAATTTTCTATGGAGCTGCTCTTCCTTCTCAGTGAGCTACAAATATTCTTTCTTTTCTACAGTATGTCAGCTGGACTCATGTAGTGTATACTGACGAGTGTGTCATAGTGAAAAACTCTGTATAACTGCGAGGTGTGGTTGTATATACCTCCACTCTTATATATAAATATATGTTCCCAATGAATCAGGGTAATTAGGATGCTTTAGAACAGCTTGGACTCTTAGGAAAGGTATAGAACTTTATAGATTTTCCCATAGACTGTGACAGTTTCAAAGGGTATGAAAAATTTTGGACATGCTGCTTCGCTTTTGTTTCGAATGTGAATAAAAGCTGAGAAATATTTTTTTTTTTTACCCAATGTTGTCTCCAGTACATCGTCTTATGATCTTTTTTGGCGAAGACTGTTTCATTTCCGGTCAAAAAAAAGAAAAGTTGCTGGTTGAATAAAAGTAACTTTAAGTTAAGGGGTCTTGACTGTATATATATGTATATATATATATATATATATATATATATATATATATATATATATAGTACTGTGCAAAAGTCTTAGGCGCCATATTATCTGTAGTACAAATTTTGTTATATAAGTTTATTACAGTATGTCTGCATTATTATGTACAAGACCATTCCCTACAAATTAATGAATAAATAACAGAATTACAGAAGAATATTTGCATGCCTGTAAAGAAAGCGACATATTACATCACAGACCAGTTTTCAGATGGAAAAAAAAAACAATCAATAATGTAGAGTTTTGCATGAAAATAGAATGGAGCGAGTGTGACGAAGTTACCAAAAGAACTCATATTCTCCAGCACGCTCAGTAAAACCTAACAGCTTTTTTACTTAGAATACTGCAACATCTGTATCGAATACTACCGCTAATGTTCAAGCAAAGAGTTTCCACACCAAATATTGACCGTTTATTGTTTATGTTATTATTTAATGCTTTTTACAGAAGTTTTTTTTAATGCAGAAACGTTTTCAAAAGGATCATTGCATATGGATTTTGTTTGGATATTCCCAAGACTTTTGCACAGTACTGTAAACAAAACAGCTGTTTCCGACTGTTTTAATACACTTTGTCCATCTGTCAACAAGCTTTCATATTCTCTCATTACAATATGTCTTAGGCTGAGCTCCGAGCCACGGATGCACCGCTGTGCGGACGTCCATCGTCATGCAAGATCACAGCACTCTTGGATAGCAGTCGAACCTTTTGTTGAATTGTTGAACCTTTTTCCTGGTAATGTGAAATAATGAAAACACCAGCCCTTGAGAATCCCAGAAAACTGTAAGCATTGATGAATTTTCCAGCTGATGGCTAACTTTTGAACTTTTTCTCAGTTGGCGATTGACCGTACTCTGCCGTTTGCTCTCAGGATCGTAGTGATGAAGCCGTGTCTCATCACCAGTAATGATTCTCTTTAAGAAACCTTCACCTTCCTTAGAGTATCGGTCCAAATTTGGTTTGCAGATATCTAAACTCTTCTGTTTATGCTCTTCCGTGAGTTGTTTCGGCACCAGGTACGCCCTCAGACCAGAAAAAAAAACCATAAGGAATCACTGCACGCTGCTCTTCTTTTGTGCAAATCACAAGTGGAGTGTCCATTTTCGCTCGCACCGCAGTTACAAATGAACACATTCACACCTGCACAGCAGCGACTGGGGAGACGGTAGCATTGAACGCAAAGCGCTGATAAGACCGGATAAGTATGGACTCTTCAGGCTCTACAGATCCTTAGGCAGACATTAATAATACCAATGGGCAGTCTTTTAGGAGAAATCTTCTACCCTCTCAAATCAGGCTTGGCACATGTCATGATGAAAGAACACTTAACGTACAAGCCATGATTGATCATCATGTCATCATGTCATAGCAGAGATGCCAAACCCATGCACATCTTCCAAGAGTATGTGGATCAGGAAACCAACTAATTGCCACTGCTTCTACTCAATGGTGGAGATTGAGGTTGAGATACTGTACAACCTTGCCGAGCGCCATAACTAGGTAAGGGGGTATAGACTATGCCGAACGCAAGGGTCCAGCGGTAGGGCTTAGAAACAGCACACACAACATGAATCTATTTATTAAACCCTAAAAGTCTGAGCCTCTTGCCAGGAAGTGTTCATACATTAAAGATCGACTACAACTACATAACCATGAAGAGATGAGCTCGGTCATGGCATGTAATTCCGTCATACTTGTAACTATAACACCCAAGGGTACAGCTGCAAATCCTTTCATCATAATGCAGAAGGAACATGCATTCATGAACCAGGCGGCATTTTGCACAAATTCCACTGTCCCCTGGAGACGCTCTTTCCTGTTCTTTCCACCACGGTCCGTTGTAGACAATTCCAGACACGGCATCCGAGAAGCGATGCTTTCTAAACTTTGATTTCAATCTGTTGTTGTCCACATATTTGCTAAAGAGTGTTATTTTGCACAATTGTTATCCAGGATAACAGCTGTTTAGAAGATGCTAAAACTGCTACAGTAACTATCAAACTAATTCACTGGTTTACCCAGTGCCTGTTAACCTTACCTGTAACGTCCAGAGTGACGCTGTCCTTCTCGTAAGTCCCCCCGATGGTCACGTGGCACACAAAGGTCCCCGAGTCGTTGGTGCGAAGCTCGGAGAGAGCCAGCGAGACGTTCAGGCTGTTTGAGTGATACCCGGGCAGACCGACCCGACCTTCGAAAGCCCGATGGACACGAACGTCCCTATTCTCAAGTGAGAGCACGGTGGTCTCTGTGTCACCCTGTCGCCTGGTCCATCGCACACGCGGAGTCCCACCTTGGTCAGAGTAGTCGAGTGGCAGGGAGTGGACGCAAGGAAGGAGGACGGAGCCAGCGAGAGGCTCTTGCACGGTGATGTGTGTTACTTTGCGAATGGTAAAGAGACGCCCTGCTTCGCTCAGACCTGCCACAAAGGAACAGAAAAAGAACAATTAAAATGATAACTGAGTGTAGAGAAAGGTGCTCACCTTCTGTGAGCTTCTGTAATTAGTTGATATAATTAGCCTATTTTTAGACACTGTATAAGTTGCTTCTATAGAAACAATGATCAATTAGAAAGAGTACACTGCTGTCAGAACTTTTGATGTAGAAAAATATGCAGCACCTTTTGACCAATCAGATTTGGTCAGAGTCAGGTTATAGACTATAGACCATTTTTCTTACATAGTTTTAGCAACAATCTCACCCTTACCTTCACTACCACCACATTTCCCTTCAGCACTTTATTACCCAGTAGCCACTACTGGACTACCAGGCGCAGGGGAACCTCAGTGGTCCAGGTGTTAGGCTACTGATCAGAAGGCCCCAGGTTCAAACCCGAGCACCACCCAGTTGCCATTGTCGAGCCCTTGAGCAAGGCCCTTAACCTTCAGATGTATACCAAGATAAAAATGTGGGTGGAACTGTTATCTCTCCCTCTCTCTGTCGAGCTACAGTACACATGCTGCTCCTAAGCAACCAGTGATCCAGACCCCGCCTGCCCTCTGGACCTGTCTGACTCGCCTTTAGCTCGGCGATCTCGTCATACAGTATGGAGGCCCTGTTTGGTCTTCTTGGAATGCGTGTGGTGACCAGGGACGGTTCCACTTTACCACGAAGACAGTCCTGATGCAGACAGCTGTTCTCTAAAGACTTGTGACTGCAGTCGCTCGATAGTTCAGGACTGGAATTTCCCGAGTCTCCAATAACTGGACTCCATATTGACTAAAAGACATCAACTGGTATGTTGAACTTCCAGCTGATCAATCCCTGCTATCCGTTATCACGCAAATGAGGATGGGTTCCCTGTTGAGTCTGGTTCCTCTCAAGGTTTCTTCCTATTGCCGTCTCAGGGAGTTTTTCCTTCCCACCATTGCCCTCGGCTTGCCTATCAGGGACAATCTGATCATTTTACGTTTCCATCATTTTCTTCTGATTCTGTGAAGCTGCTTTGCAACAATGTCTGTTGTAATGTACTACAGTAGACTCATTTTTTCCAGTTTTAAAGTGTTATTCTGTACAATCCCATGCATTTTTTTTTCTCTTCCATCCCCCCCCCCCCCCTCCCCCCTTTTACTATGCTCGTGTCTGATTCATCCTTCTGTTTCTCCTCTTATTGTTCTCTGGGCTGCATCATTTTGCAGTCAAGTGAAGTGAGGTGAAGTGGTGTGAGTAATACGGCTGGTGGAGATTGTGATAATACCCTCCTCTCCAGGCCTGTGTACAGTAGTCATATTGTCAGGGAGTGCAAATCTACCCACCGATATTGTTTTATAGTTGATGCAGTGCAAGTAGTATTACAGCGGATGATATTTTATGATGTGCAATATTTCATGTGCATGTATGTGCGTGTGTGTTTTGTGTGTGTGTGTGGGGGGGGGGGGGGGGGGGGGGGTTGTGACTGTGTGAGTGTATGGCAGCTTGGAAAAACCATTAACATAGTGAAACTCTGACATCTTTTTCGTGTTTTTTTAGTTGATTTCTCATCTTACTCCAGAAAACCCTTTGATGTTCTGTTCAACTTTTTGTTAGAGCTCATTCTGAGGCACCATATCATATTGAAAAATGTGTGACTTAAACTTAACCTGATCGAGTCATCTCTACCATTCGGGTGAGGTATGCAAAGCCTTGTTTTGTGTTTTTGTCCGATTTTTTTTTTTTTTTTGTCATTTCCATATTTTAATCTCTTCTTGTCTCTTGTCCTCCTTTTCTTCTTCTTTTTTGGATCACCTGCCCTTTTCTTTTATTGTATTGTCCCTCCTCATTTTGTCTCTGACAGTATATTCTCTTCTCTCCTCACCTCATTCTATTCTCTGTCTCACCTCCCTCTTCTTGTCTTTTCTTTTCTTTTTTTGCTGTTGACATATTTTTATAAATGAAGTAAAATGTGAAATAAATGGACATTAAACCTCACTTAACCTTAATTAAGGATTTCTCTGGGCACCGGCTGCTTTCAAAACGAAACTGAAAGAAGCTCCATTTTCTTTTTGCTACCGTCCTTGCTAACAACATTCCTTGCACAAGTCTTTAGATAAAAATTCCTTAGGTGAGGCATTCATAAGCCAAGGTACCACTGTACAGTATATCGTTACTTTTACCATGAAGCAACATCTCAACCATTGAGAAGAAGTCTATACTGTTGTCAATTTTTTTTCTTAAAAAAAGGTTGTTGCTATTATTGCCCAAGGAAATAATAAAAAAATATATATATATTTCTAAGTGAGGATGTTAAAGAATTTAAAAAAGTAAATACAGTAGACTGTGATGCTCGTGTACTTACAGTACCCAGGAAACTCCATTTGACCGAAATCTTAATCCTATTTCATAGTGCCATATTGTTATGCTTCCATTTCCACCCACATTTTAATTCATACCAGCTCCATAAAATGACTGGTTCACATCCATCACATCCTCTTTCACTGGTATGCATGAGTCAAGAATAAAACCCCATAAATATCCATTCAAACACACACATTTGATCCTTATGTAAGCTGTTTTGCACTCATGATCTTTAGGAACGTTCAGGATGAACTGAAGAACGTGTTTGTAAAATACTCATTACCTGATTACCTCTAAAAGGTTGAGTGGACTTTAAGTTTCTACAAATGAAATACAAAATGATATGGTGAAGCAAGGGATGATGGGACGTCCCCATTGAAATGCATTATTCATACATGTATGTTAATGTACTCGTCCTTCTTCCAGTCAAGATTTTCTAATTCCATAGTCTTTCCTGATTTGTATTTCATTCTACATGGTAAAACAATGAACTCGGCTTTTATAAACTGCAAAACAAATTTACGTACTGTATGGGTACCAATAAAGTTACCTGAACATGACATTTTATATTAGATTTATATGGAGTTACAATTTTGAAAACTGTAACTTACAAACGCAACTCCATCCATTGGTCCATCTAGGAACCTCTGGGACAGTGAAGGCCAGTGGTGATTATTATATTTATTCCTATCTTTTATGGACCTCCGGGCAACATTCACACACACATACACACTTCTTGGGTAATTTGGGAACACCAATTAGCCTAATCTGCATGTCTCTGCACAGTGGGTGGAAATTGGAAACCCTGGAGGAAACCCACCAAGCACGGGGAGAACATGCTCGAACTCCATGCACACAGAGCATCGCGGCAGGAATCGAACCCGGACCCTGGAGGTGCAATAGCAATAGCAACTGCTGTAACGTTTATGAGAAATATATTACATTTGTGGGATTATTACAGTACATTAAAAGCTGAACATTTGTATTATATGTACTGTACGCTGGCGGGGGTTAAACACTCCTCTCATGGCCGGTTTTCGCACACGATGAAGTGATGGTGTGACTGACCGAAGGAAGTTGTCTGTGAAAACTAGTGAATGAGGTACGTAAAAATAATAATAATACAAAAAGTTCATTTCTAGTGTGTGCACCAGCGTCTAGCTGAAGAACCAGGTGTGATGGCTGTCCTTATAGTGATGTGTTCATTCCAGTATTCTAATTAACCAAATAACAGAAAGAGAGAGAGAGAGAGAGAGCAAGAGAGAGAGAGAGGACGAGAGAGAGAGAGAGAGAGAGTATTGTATTCTGGTAAGGAAACTGGGGTTACTGATTGATGTCAGCACCATTATACACACTCGGCAGGAGACCGATGGCCTGATCATGGTGAGGGAGAGGGGAGTCTGTGGAAAGGGCAACACTTTGGTCACAGTCACATTAATCAGAGTTTTTCTGTGGCATGTGTTTCTACGTGTGTGTGTGTGTGTGTGAGCATTTAATAAAGAGCTTCAGTACTACTATATGACTTTTGTTCACCTCTCTCACCTCGCAATGTGCCTAGGTCACGATTAGTGCTCCAAATGTAACCAGAGCCGGTGTGATTATACTGTAGGAATAGCTGTGAATGTATGCTTTTAAAACAGCAAGGCTATAGGGATTTAAATGGGGAAGGACACTGTTGCCAGGTAACTAGGATACAATGACACTAAACAAAAACTGCCTTATGATCCAGGTGTCACGGCGTGCGCAGTGACGAGAGTGCGTAAAAAAAAAAATTCCGTCCCTCGCTCACTCCAAGGGTTCACTACGTACTGTAGGTGGCCTTCACGTCTGCAGGTGTGTGAAGGGGCGGGCCCGGAGATCGGGCATGGCTGGCGAAGGATAATTAGTAACGGTTCTCATGCTTGCTCCGCTCTATAAAAGCGAGACGGGAAGCTTAGCTCGGGGTCCAGAGTTCGGGAGCGAGCGTGGCATGCGAGCCAAAGGCGAGTGGACTGAACAACACCAATGACTGCACGAGCTGCTGTGGCACTTTTACGTTCGCAACCCAGACGAAAAGGGTAGTTGCATCCGACGTTAAGGCCGTGTTTCGCAGCTGGGATCGCCGTTTGTGCTGGAGTTTTTGTGGTCGCGACAGCTGACGTTGGGGCATCATGTTCGACTTACCCAAGTTGACCACAAATGCGAGAGCCGCGTCGAGGAGCCTGCAGAAGCCGCTGCCCATGCGAGCCCACTGTGCCGCTCTGCCCGCCGGCATCACTCACCAGCTGAGTACAAACCTGCCAGCTGGACACTGCTGTGACCCGCACGTGCACAACTTTCCTCCGCTTTTTTCCTCCCCTTTTTACGCAAAGTAATACAATGTGCTGGATCAAGTGCTATTTTATAAGCGGTTGAAAAAATCAGGATGTTAAATTAAAGAAGGACAAGTGTTTATGTTTAATGGGGTTGGTCTATAAGACATTTCGCGGTCACATGACTACACTGATGTCAATCACAACATTGGATGGTGGAGGTACAGTACAGTTACCTGACGTTACCCAGCTATAATGTATTTCAAATCCAAAAAAAAAAGGAAAGTAACATGATGGCATGAGCTAAATCGAATGGGTATCCGTTGGTATAAATGAATGTGTATTTAGTGCAAATTAAATTCTTCGTTGCCCACAAAATACTTCCATGGCATTGTGCCAAAAAGTGAATGGCTGCCAAAATCTGATTGAAAAAATACAATCATTTAACTGCCTCTAGGAACGTCTAGAGATGTAGTTACAGCTCCGAGCCTGTCACGTTTCACACCAAGCGATTTATATCATTATTCGGTTCTTCTGCCTTCTTTCCGTGTCTTTTATCCACACCTTGCCCATTAGCTTACCCCACTGCACAACAGGAGATAACCATGTTTGAATACAGGCCCAAATTACAAGAACAATCATGGGGAATTGGTAGACCTATTTGTTTTGCACTGGAAAATGATCTGAAGAAGGCAGCATGGTAGCTTAGTGGTCAGCACTGTCGCCTTGCACCCCATTCCTGTGTTGGGTCTGATGCTTGTTCTCCCCATGCTTGGTGGGGTTTCTCTGGGTTCTCCGGTTTCCTCCCACCACCCAAAGACGTGCGGATTAGGCTAATTGGCGTTCCCAAATTGCCCGTAGCCTGTGAATGTTGACCGGAGGTCCGACCACGGTTGAACGAAATGGGAATAAATACACTGGTCACCATTGTCCTCCACAGTCCCTGGTTGGTCTACAGAGGTCCCTAAATGGATAGATGGATGGAAATGGTAAAAAGAGTCTCTTTTGCTGTAGGGAATTGTTTTAAGTCCTTAATTTTTGTTTATTTCTTTATTAATCAAACCTAAAAAGAGCAATTATAAACCCTAGCAAGCACATGTTGTTGTTGGTCTTTCAGCTGCTCCCTGTCGAGGGGGTTGACACAGGGGATCATCTGATCCACACACAACTTGGCACAGGTCTTACGCTGGATGTCCTTCCTGATGCAACCGTCCCATTGTATCCAGGACCAGGACTGCATCCAGTAGCAGGGGTTTGTGTGGGGATCGAACCTACCACTGAGCCACGAATGACCCTTTACATAGCAAGCAAATTAAAACCTTTATTTTGTCACATATACATTACAGCACAGTGAAATTCCTTCTTCGCATATCCCAGTGTAACTGTGGGCAGAGTGCAGGGTCAGCCATGGTACAGCGCCCCTGGAGCAGTTAGCTCAAGGGCCCAACAATGGCAACCTGGCTGCGCTGGGAATCAAACCGCCGATCTTCCGATCAGTAACTCAGTGCCTTAGCCCTCTGAGCCACCACTGCCCCTGTATGTATGAGCATGTATAAGGTTGGGAAATCCCACCTTCTGCGTTATGATTGCTTATAAAATTCTCATAAAGAAATATATATAAGAATTATGGTTAGAATAGTAGCACTGAGTCCAAGTCTAAAAACACTTTGATGTATCATTTTAAGTCAGTTGAAGGAAAGACGAAGAAGTCCAGGAGTCGCTCAGGTTTTTAAAACGAGTTCTTGCAAACCCTTTGGAGTAAACGGACTGAGGGTGTGTTTAGACGTGACATGTGTGGTTAGATTAAAAAGAACTCAGGTGCAGTTGTTCTGTCATTGCTCATTTTTACCAGGGAAGCAAACCAAAACCCCTTGAAGAGGCGGGTCTCGGTCCGCTTCCAAACGAACTCTGGGGCGATAATGTGAACGCACCACGGACCAAAGATGCGTAAAATGAACCGAGTCCGCTTTGCGAGCATTATCTGATAATGATCTCTGTACCTGGGAACTTCCGTGAAATCTGATGTACAGTGCAGTAGAAAAGGCATCGTTTGGACAGGCAGGGAGTAAGAAAACCTCCTAGCTACGTCACGCACGTTAGTTCGGCACAGCAGGGACGAGGATTTGAAAGGTGGCCAGATTTTTTAAAAATGAAACACTGTCATTAATAAACCATAAATTTACCAGTGCCAAATGAAACTATAAATTTAATGAGCGTTCACTATGGGCACATAGTCTGTACGGTCTGATGAAATGTCACGCTCGTTATTGAACGCAGCCCTGCTGTACTGTCACTCGTTATGCTCTCGTCCCAGGTAGGAGTGGAGAGAGTCTATCAAACGATTAAAGATGGCTGCTTGCCTTTTATTTATCTTATTTATTTGATTTATTTGTTGGTGGGGACGGTCTCCAGTGGCGACTGTCTGGATGAAAGCTAGTCGCGGGATAGAAACATTAGGCCGTTTTACTCGTCACACGGATGGTGAATTTAATTTCTATGTATAAAGTTGCATTTTAGATACTCTTTATATATATATATATATATAAAATCCACATTCGTGTCTTTTGGTCCGATGTTGAAAGTCCTTTTTTTCCCCCTTATTTTCACATTTCCTTCCTTCTCTGCGCCTTCAGGGGCTCTGTGCAAACCAAGCACTGAATATGTATAACTTTTCCTATGTGAATATTCAGAAATAAGTTGCCAGCGCAACAACAGCATCTCTTTAATACCCCACAAGAGTCACATTCAGACAAAACACCGTTCCCGCCTCTCTCGTTCACTCTTCCTGTCTTTCGAGCAAACTTTAATCATACGGAATAAGAACCTGCATGTAGGCTCATACTGTACTGTAGACCAACCTGACTCTGAGGTCTTATCTGGACGCGCTACCTTTCCGTCCATGTGTGCCGTGAGCGCAAAAACCTAAACCGCTCCCTGTTTAACACGACCGGACATAAGGACAACGAGGGGACGGGAAAAAAAAAAAAAAAACATTTGTCTGAATAATAGATATAAGGCGTTTTAACCTCAAATCTGCATTTAGATAGACCAGCTATCAGAGAGCGCAACCCTCCCGGAGCTTATTGTTCCCAAAACCCACTCCCTCTAAATAGGATGTAACAGACACGCAGGTGCGAGCACACGCTGCTCTCACATCAGTCATTTCCCACATCGTGTCTCGTCAGTACTATCGCTTCTCTAGGACCCTCACAAACAGAGCGTTTCATGTGTCTACCCCGCGTCGTCTTCTTTTGTCTCCTTCAACCTGAACGTCTGTCTCGCTCACCCTCGCTCGGTGGGGTTACGCATTAATACTCCCAAGCCACTGAAAGCACAGCTTGTCCTCATACCTACCTCCTTTCCTTTAACATGTCTACGTCTCTCTCACTCGATCGCTCTTTCTTTCACGCGTATACACATAACTGCACATCTGCACCCACACACACACACACACACACACACACACAGACCTCAGCCATCATCAGGCAAAACCATGGCAACAGCTGCTTGGTAAGAAGGAGAGAGGAACTGGTCAAACTGCTCAATATGGTTCTTGTAGAAGGAAGGAGAAAAGAGAGAGAGAGACAGAAAGAGAAGGAGACGCTAAGAGGGAGACATATGGAAGGAAAACATGTAGACAGCACCCAGCCATCAATCCCTGTGTGAATAATTAAAATGCTGCTTCTACTGTTTCAGACAGTGGTCTGAGGCTGGGGTGCGTTTCAAGCCTACTTCAAAGGGGTGTGTGTGTGTGTGTGTATGTGTGTGCGTGTGTGTGTACGTGTGGGAACAGGAGTGTCAGATTATGACTACAGAGCACAAAGCAACTTTATTTCCCCTTGCGCTCTTATTTCCCCACACACACACACACACACACACGCACACACACACACACACACACACACACACACACACACATTCACAAAAATCGTGGTAACAAATCCAAATCAGATTCCAATCTATTCCAATCTATTTCAATCAGATTTGAAAGAAAATAATTCTCGCAGATAGAACGGGTCATAGAGATAAAAACGGCTCGTGTGCTTAATTTAAAGCCACGAGTGGAATCACTGCATATTAATGCACACAACGAGGGTGCCAATACTTTATGGAAACATCTCGAATGGTGAAAAATCACCACAAACAGCGACAGTTTTGTGGCTGGACCTCAAATGGTGTTCAGTTGGGCATGGAGCGCTCTAATGTACAGAGTGACGAACACTCTCTGAACACACACACACACACACACACACATGTGAATGGACTGTATATATATTTTAGCATCAACCAAATACATGTCAATCCATTAAGCATCTTTAACACGTTCTATGTTGTATAGTCGCTTGCAATAGCATTCACACACACACACACACACACACACACACACACACACACACACACACACACACACACATACACATACACACACACATACACACACGCATTTATTCCTAGAACCACTTTTCACTCAAGGCACCACTCAGCACAAAACAATAAGCCCCTCGCCTCGTCCACCTGTGAGCTATATCCTGATGATGTACACGCGGCTGATCTGGATGTCCAGGGGCACAGAAGCAACCCAGAAGGGGACGCACTTTCCCATCAGCCCCCTGCGACGTCTTTCCACCACTCTGGGGCATTTAATTAACCGCCTGGCCGAGTGAGGTTGCCAGGGAAAGCGGCCCGCCTTGAGACCAAAGCCCAGAAGCAATGTCTAACTACAATGTGCTCCGGTCACCGGCTCAGAAACGAGGAGCGGGAAGATGAGACTCATTTATGCACCTTGTAGACAGGAAGGTTTCATACACTACCTATCCACAATTAACAATCTGAGCAATTGAGGGTTAAGGGCCTTGCTCAAGGGCCCAACAGGGGCAAGTTGGTGGTGCTGGGGTTTGAACCCAGGACCTTCCGATTCAATTCCATATGCATTTTTCCCCCTTTTATATTATGAAAAACATCAATCTTGTTCTGGTATGTAGAAAAAAAAATCTGGTATTTGTATTAGTCTGGTATTTGACTTGTGTTTACCTGTATGAGCACGGTCTAAATGTGACGTAACCAATATGCACCAATAAACCTTTATTGGACCTTTTATTGGACTAGGCTCAGAAATATATTAGCTCTTTCTGTATAAGCTAATATAAGCTATAGCTTGTTCGCGTCATCAGGAATTAACGTGACATACCTGATACGCATAAAAACTATAGGCATGTCAAAAATAGGGGAAAGTTTCTAGTTCTGCTTTTAGCCCCACCTGTATGGTGTATCTTACCCACTAAGAGATACGTACTATCTTAAATGCCGACATGGAAACGAAGTGGCATCATGTTTGTTAAGCTTCTGATTTGATTCTCCATTGTGCCCTCTACTGGAATCCTCCGGTAACACGTGCAGAATATAGGTACATTTGTGAGCACATACAGAGTGGCACGCTGGTGTAGTGGTCAGCACTGTCGGCTTGAACCTCGAGGGTCCGGGTTCGATTCATGGTGTGCATGGAGTTTGCATGTTCTCCCCGTGCTTGATGGGTTTCCGCCAGGTACTCCGGTTTCCTCCCATAGTCCAAAGACATGGAGGTTAGGTTAACTGGCATTACCAAATTGGCCGTAGTGTGTGAATGAGTGTGGGTGAGTGCCCTGTGATGGATTGGCACCCTGTCCAATGCGATGGATTGCACTCCTGGGAAAGGCTCCAGGCCTCCCGTGACCCTGAATACAGGATTAAGCGTATAGATGATGAGTGAGTGAGCACATCCAGAGTGGCACGGTGGTGTAGTGGTCAGCACCACGGTCGGGGTTCGATTCCCATCTCGGGGTCTGTGTGCGTGGAGTTTGCATGTTCTCCCCACAGTCCAAAAACAGACAGATTAAGCTAATTGGAGTTCCCAAATTGCCCGTAGTGTGTGTGTGTGTGTGTGCCCTGTAATTGATTGGCACCCTGTCCAGGGTGTATCCGTCTCGTACCCTAAGTCTCCAGACCCCCTGTATACAGGATAAAGCTGTATAGATGATGAAATAGTGAGCACACATATACACTTACATCCTAACAATGGGTCTTATTTACACTGTGAGTGTTTGTGGTGTGTGAGTGAAACCTGAAAGCTTTCATAGATGAACCCGAACCAACATTACATGCAGATTTGCAAAAGTTCCTCATGGTCGCGTCTATACTGTATGATAAATGATGATGATGAGTTTTTCTAACCTATGAAAAAGACACGACTCTGACTTACCGCATCCAGTGGAGAGACACAGGAGCACCAAGAGAGCCTGCAGGCCACTGGGATCAGACACACACCCCATCCTGTCGAGGGGAACAAAAACACAGAGAATACTGTAAGATAAGAAGTCAGGAAAGCTAAGCCGAAGGAAACACCGGCTGTGATCTGCATCCGAAATGAAGCTTTATTGGCTGTTTGAGGGTCACACAAAGACATTCATTAAAAAAGATTCCACCAAAAGATTTTCACCCGTCTCTTTCTCTCTCTCTCGCGCTCTCTCTCTCTCTCTCTAGGTTTCGCTTTCTCCATCTACGCCTGTGTTGATAATTCATAAACCAGCACCCTGACCTTCCGCCAATCTCTCATCATCAGTGAGAACACAGCCAAGCTCCTTTCGCTGCCATCACCGCGAGCATATCATTACACGCTCACACACGCTCGCGCGGGCAGATAAGACCAAGATGCGAAAGGCTCTTTCAGCACGGGCGACCTGTGACATTCGTCAGTAGTAAGGGCATCACGGAATCGCAAGCGCCTTCCCACACACACACACACACACACATGCTCACGCTTTAACCGATGAGGCACGCTTGGCGTCTTGATGAAAAAAAATGAAAAACAACAGAGTTTATTAAGCTGCCAGCGTGTCCTTTATGACCAGGAAGAAGGGGAAAGATGAATGTAAATGTGTGTCGGGTGTACAGCGTTGAAAGGATGAAAAGTTTCACTTTTTTTTTTTTTTTAGCAAATATAGAATAGCAATCAGGTGGCCCGGGTGCATGCGCTCGCTGAATGTTAATGAGCTTTGCGTCCCTTTCCTTCCCTTTCTCTTTGTCTTTCCTTTTTTTTTCCCCCCTTCTTTCTGGCACTCACAGCCCCCCTTCAGAGTTTCTCGACATTTTCCTTCTTCGTCCCTGCTCAAGAAAACGTCTCTCTCTCTCTCTCTCGCTCGTTCTTTCTCTCGTTGTGGGTGGTCATGCTTACTTACAGGTTCTTTTAAACGTTTTTTTTTTTTTTGTCTCATTACACAAGCCCTGCAGCAAAAAAAAAAAAAGCCTAATAAAGACATATCCTGCAGCTTTAGAGGTGCTTTAATAAAGTTTAAAGTCGTTCCAAGACCTGTAATAGTTAAAAAAAAAAAAAAAAAAAGCGTAATCACAAAAATTCCGGTGTAATGGAACTCCCTAGTTTCTTAACATCAAGATATGATTTATGTTCCTTCTGGCCCTCCAGAGCCGGATAAAACAAACCTGGATGCTGCGCTCACGAGGTTTCAATAGGGGGCAGTAGTGAACTCTAAAACTCACACATTGCTCCTTTAAGTTCTTCTCCAGGACACATGACGGAAAGGACACAGCTTGTTAAAAAGGTACATGGGTGCAATGAGTGCCTCATTAGTTAAGCACACACTAGTGTGTGTGTGTGTGTGTGTGTGTGTGTGTGTGTGTGTGTGTGGTTATTCTAAACTGCCTTCCCGAACACATTGCTTGCCTGTTTGCGTTCCGCCAGCCCAGCTCTTGGCAGCGAGAAGGCAAGTGTGAAAAGAGCTTATGTAGCCCATCCATTATGCATGCGGAGAGAGGCCGATGCCACTGAACGGGCATCACACGGGCATCGTATGGCCACAGTAACCAGATGCCAGAGAGAAAAAGCGAGGAAGAGAATACTTTGCCAGACAGCAGGACATGAACCTCATCGAGCACAGATGAGCTGCCAGAGGGAGAAAAAAAAATCTGCCTCCAGGAAAACAAACATGAACAGTTGCACAATATATTGGTTGTTAATCTAGTTCTTGGGATTAGGCTCCTCAGAATGATCACGGCAGAAGATTGTGTGTACACGCTGCAGTACGTATTATGTGCCAGAGTTTTGTGTCCTGTGAGCATTTACAGTACAAAGTTGCAGATAAAATTCAGCGTGTGCTGAAATCAGATCATTGTGTGATAAAAACAGTTCTACAATTTAGTCATTTATTAATTTATTCTGCGAGTCATTCTGTAATTTGGGGAACGCCTGTCCCATGCCATGTTGATAAGAATTTTCTTCAACGATATGATAGTTTACCTTTTAAGGAAAGCATGTTATAATGTTCCATAAACATTATGCGCATTCCTGGTGGCACGGTGGTGTAGTGGTTAGCACTGTCGCCTTGTACCGCCAGAGTCCGGGTTCGATTCCCGTCTCTGTGTGCATGGAGTTTGCATGTTCTCCCCGTGCTTGGTAGGTTTCCTCCCACAGTCCAAAGACATTTAGGTTAATTGGCATTCCCAAATTGGCCGTAGTGTGTGAATGAGTGTGTGTCTGCCCTGCGATGGATTGGCACCCTGTCCATGGTGTACCCCGCCTTGTGCCCTAAGCCTCCTTGGATAGGCTCCAGGCCCCCCGTGACCCTGAATACAGGATTAAGTAGTATAGATGATGAGTGAGTGAGTATGTGCATCCTGTGGTTACTTTAACTTGAAAAGTGTTCTGATTGACAATGTTTCACACTAGAAAGTTTCATGCTTTCAAAATCTATATACTGTAAATAAATTAAAGGATTTGTCTGTATGTTGGTCAGAATTCGCTTTTTCTCTTTCAATGATATCTTTACATTTTATACATTGACGAAACCATACAAATAAAAATGTCTGTCTGTATGTACAGTGTGGGTGTCCAAGCCAGATTTTGTCACAGCATAATGCAAAACTGGCTCGACAGAACTTAATAAATTTTTGTCCTTCGGCATTTGCCTAATGTTAAATCTGCACCATGAATGTTGTGTAGACATGACATTATGTGCCAAATTTTATCACACATCTAGCGATTTTTTGTGGACAAATGTAGCTTTTTTACTTAGCTTACTCCAAAAAAAGGCAAGTAGACAACAAAAACTGAACCTTCAAAGATGAATGGACAGATAATTCATCTTTGGACTCCCGAAGGAAGAATGGACAGATCAATGTGTTTAAAACCAGTTTGTCTCGTATGTTCTGAAACTGCGAGGATAATAAAAAGCAGTAATGTGAAGCGCCACCTGAGAGCAAACATATCCAAAGCAGCCCGAGGTGAGGGCGTGTAAAATACCTGAACTGAGAGCCCGGGGTTATGCGCTAAAATCAATGATATTCAATGATATTTGATCTTTATCCAATCTACTTTTTCAATTTCTCGTCTTTGAGACACTCCCTGAATAATGACACACGGTGTGTATCTGGCTGACGACGTAAGAAGTACAACTTAGTGTAAACAAGACGTAAGGTACTCAACCTTATATATTATTAAGTTAGAGAAAAAGAGAGGGGCAGAAAAATTATAATAATTTGCTTCTACAACACAGGATGTTGTGCTGCCTGGCAATGTATGAATACTTTAGAGTGTACCACCTGCAGGGTTATGGAGGAACTGTAACAGTTTACCACATCAAATTCAAGCAAATATAAATAAAATATACAGTAGAACCTCGGATTGCGAGTAACTCGGTCTACGAGTGTTCTGCAAGACGAGCAAAGATTTTTTAATAAATTTTGACTTGAAAAACGAGCATGTCTTGGTTTACGAGTGCCGAGTTTTTTGACACCGACACACACACACACACACACTCTCTCGCCTTTACACCCCCCCTCCCCGGCTTCACACAGACACACACACTCTGCTTGACACAGAAACTCTGCTCTGTCGAGATTCTTTTCAAAGGTAAGGTTCATTTGTTTTTTTTTGTTTTTTTTACTTTACAGCAGTGATTCCATTAGTCTGCGCTCACGTGAGTGTCATTAGAGAGATTTCTTTTTTTCCTGTTAAAACAGTGTTTCCGTTGTGTGTGTGTTTGTTGTGAAACTTAAAAAACGAGGTGGGGGGAGGGAGGAGGAGTTTTACTGTGTAAGACGAGGCGAGGGAAGGGGTTACTTCCACACACAGACACACACACACACACACACACACACACACACACACACAGACACACAAATACACGGCGCCTTCGCGCACAAACAGAAACACTTATCTGTTGGGATATATTTAAACTTTTTTTAAAGGTAAAGTGCAGGTTAATTTGTTTTATTTTTACTTCAAATATTGTATTAATTATTTTTCTGTATTTATTTTTTTGGGCTGTGGAACGAATTATTTGAGTTTTCATTATTTCTTATGGGAAGATTTGATTTGGTTTTCCGTTTCCGGAACGAATTATGCTCCTAATCCAAGGTTCCACTGTAATTGAAAAACAATGATTTTGGAGTCAGAGTGGCGACTTGTGAATTGCTATATAAAAGTATTGCTACTGTATACTGTATGTAACTGAATTGATTTTTGACCATCTCTTGAGAAAGGACATTTTTATGCGTTTTTGTGAAAAGTACCCCACATTATAAAAAGACTCCTAAATGAATACAATGTGAATCTGATGTGTAGCAATATCATTACAATATGCTACACATTGTGCAGTCCTAATACGGAGGAGACAGACGGACAGACAAGAACTAAGGGGAGTGTGAGAAAATGTCAAATCATGGCTCGGGACTGCAGCCAAAATGAAATGGCTAATGTACAACCAGCTAGGACAGACTGAAGGGGAGACGGTGAAAAGAGAAAGAGAGGGGGAAATAAATAAAAGACTAAGCAAGAGCAAAAGAAAAGGGAGCGCTAAAGAGAGACTTATTTACAGGCCTGGGA
Organism: Clarias fuscus; assembly: GCA_030347435.1. Taxonomy (NCBI): domain Eukaryota; kingdom Metazoa; phylum Chordata; class Actinopteri; order Siluriformes; family Clariidae; genus Clarias; species Clarias fuscus. The sequence goes on along the minus strand of CM059231.1, from coordinate 8,005,178 downwards.
AGGGCACGCTCTCTGCGTTGACACCAAGAGTGCCCGAGAGAGACTTCTATTGAGATTGAAATAGGGAATGGGTTCCTCAATGCCTGCGCGGGATGACGCGGCTCCTGCCTCTACTGTAAATTCTCCATCAGATCCGCCCTCCTCTCTCGGCACAATCGCTTAGCTCTGGACAGCCAATCATTTAGAGAAGACGGTCCTTTCAGGCTTTACAAGGCTTTTAGTTGGCAGTGATTTAAATTGCTTTGGTTAGCTCTGCTCCTGGATTATACAAAGAGGCAGCAGGTTATTGAAATTGCACTCTGGAACCGGGGGCATGTACGCTTCTGGACATTTGTTCCCTTGGCTTGTTTTCACATTTGAATTTTTTTTAGGACCATGAGTGTTAGCTATTTTCGAGTCCAGAGAATGATTGAATAGAGTGGTCTGGGGCTCAGTTCCACCAAATTGTGGTGCTGCCTGCATCAGGTGTGGAAGTTATCCGCTCTCAGAGTAACACGAATATAGCAATTCTGTTTCAGACGTTATGATTAAGGGAGGCGTGCATGGCTAAAGAAATCCAAGAGCAGTCCATGGTATTTGGCAGATACCTTTATCCAGAGTATCTTAATATACAGTACATTTGGGCAGTTAATGGGTTAAGGGGGTTGCTCAAGGGCCCAATGTAGTGGTTGTAGGGTTTGAACCAGGGACTTTCCAAAAACTTTCTGTCGTCCAATGCCTTAACCACTGAGCTACCCCTGACCCAGCTCCTAGGTTGCAGGTAACTACAGTACTGTATGTGCTTGGTACTAAAGGATAAGAACTAAAACCAGTATAGGAATGAACCTAGCATACGAGTGAGTAAAAATATGCTCAATGGTCCAAAATCAAGCAATTTTTCTCAATATTCTGTCTGAGAAGAAGCTCTTTGCACTTCATATCAAAAACGTTGTCTCCTGATGACTACTATTAATGGTAACGTGAGTCAGACATACGCTTAAGGAGGCTTATGCAAAACCCTGAGTTCTGGTTTCTTTTCCATGTTTTTCCCTGAGCCCCAGAATCAAGGATTAGAAGTAAGGAGATTATCGAATTGGCAGATCACACACCCGAGGAAAAGACGCCTTTAGATATGTCACGTCTCCTGGAAGAAAGTGAGAAAAACATCTACATACTTGTCAGCAAGAAGATTTGGAACATGTACTATAATTAGATATACATACACACACACACACACACAAACAAATTTCTCTCTTTTTGGAGACGTTTTCTTCACACTGTTCATTTCTGATTACTGTAACTACTTCCATAATCCTTATATTTCTGTCCTTTCTATTTATAGACAAACAGAAATAAGGAGTAGTGTTAAGAAAAGATCATACTGTATCAGACCAAGTTCTTCCTTCGATTTCATTTTAGGATGGAGGAGCATTCATTTCACTTAATATATACTAAAGACAATTCCTATAGAAATTTTGAAGTAGGGGCTGAACAGGCGAAAACGCTTCATTCCTGGCCTATATGGGTCCTAAGATCTGGCCATGCAGGCAGCCTGTGTCTCGGACATGGTTTAACTCAGTTGCTATGGCAGCGCTGCTCCTGCATCGCTCTCACAGAGAGAAATAGGCAGTTAATATCATAGCTTAACTTTCCCGTCAACTTATAAGGAAATGTACTGCTCTGACTCTGAGCAGAATATCTCAGGAAGCCTAGAGCTTTGCCGTTTTAATTTAGGTTTTAGTCTTCGGGTATGCTTCAGGAATTGTGGTCAGCATGGCAGTTTGCAAACAAACACTCATAACTTCCAAACGGTTCGATCAATCGCCTCCATCTTTCTTTAAAGCACATAAGTGACATAGCTGAATATTGAAATATCATTTGATATTGAGATAATAATTGTGTGTGTGTGTGGGGGGGGGGGGGGGGGGGGGGGGGTGAGGGTTTGCAACGTATGAGCTAGGAAGAAGGGTTCGGTGCAAGTAGGTCCCAAAAAAACTCCAAAGTGGTGCATGTAAACCCGTATTTCTGTTTTGAGATATGTCAGAAGGGTGGCATAGTGGAATATAGCTTAGCACTTCCCTTCGCCTAGCGCCTCCAGGGTCTGGGTTCGATTCCCACCCCAAGAGCTTCCATGTTCTCCCCGTGCTTGGTGGGCTTCCTGTGGGCATTTTGTGTTCCAATGCAAATTTGCCTAAATTGTCCGTGTTGTGTAAATGAGTGTGTGTGTGCGTGCTATGTGGATGGATTAGCACCCCGTCTAGGGTACCATGCCTTGTGCCCTAAGTCTCCTGGGATAGTCTCCAGGCCCCCCACGACCCTGTACACATGATAAAGCTGTATAGACGATGTGAGACTGAGAGGGGGAGAAACATCTGTCTATTGAAATTGGGAAAAACAATTGGTTTGAAAAGTAATGGCACACCATTTCCCGCCCTAATAATAGAAGGGACTTTCAACCTCTACTAATTAACTCCATCTGCACTGTACATATGGCAACAACAAAGAAGAATGCCAACACAGGGTGTTAGAAATTCTGTGAAACCAAGTCAGTACACCGGTTCCTCAGCTTCTCACCAATCAGATTCGAGAATTCAACAGCACTGTGGTATAACAATAGACATCAGTGGTTTATAATGTCTCCAACTGGGACATAACCCATTCCCTCCAGCTACAGAAGAAAAAAAAGCCATCAACACTCGCTCTAAAGAAAACACACCGCCTTCCTGGCCCTGTTCCCCTGGCATGCCTGACTGTGTATCATTACACTGCATGAGGAAATGTCCCTTCAGGGCCTGATCATAAATCCCCAGGGCGAGGACAGGACCCTGTTAGAACCCTTAGCTTAATCAAACTTCTTGTGGCAGCAGTGATAGATGAGCCCATAGCACAGGCAGCCATATTGGGAACGTCACTCCGGTCTCATCGATCCAGTAGCCTCCTCTACTGTGGACCTTTTGGGAAGCATAAGCACTGTGTGGCTCACATTTAAATCCTGTCAGAAGAGAAGGATTGGATGGGAATTGCATATGACAGTCCTGCTGAAGGCATCAATCTTTGGTGTAAAAAAAAAAAAGTTCACCTTGATGCACGCTTCTTAATAGAGTGAAAGGAACGCACTCTGCAAGGTGTTTTTTTAAGGTGAGGATGTAAAAGCCTAATACACATGTACACTTCAGAGAAATCGAATTGGTGAAAAATCGAATTGGTGAAAAGGATGATGTTAATTTTCTTTCATACCAGTAGCTCTAATATTAGTTCGGTTTTAGCTATATGTTTTTTTTTTTTATGAAAGTTATGAAAGGAGTCTCCATTGTCAGCGCTTAGTAACAGTAATTTTTATGCCATTTTTCAGGACAGACGACAATTTTTCCAGGTGACGGAACATTTACAGCTGCTCAAACCTAAGCAATAATAAGATGTAGTACTAATAAATGTAGTACAATAATAATTGTAGTACTTATTGTAATGGTATAAAAGGAATTGGAAACACTTCACGATGTGCTGTTATTGGAAAGCAATCAGCGACTCATCACCCGTGGTCCGAAGGACGTCCCTCCGCCGTCTCCCTCGACATCCACACTGTAGGTATGCTTAGGAGTGAGGTAGTTCAAGCTACACAATGATGGAGTTGTCACAGTAGCTTAAGCTTTCTAGGATAGATTTTTAACATTAGTTTGTTTTAGCAATCTCAGCTTTAGGGTCCCTGAGGTTTAAAATGATTGGCTTGCTTCCATACTAATTGCTTTGCATTTTACAGCGGTGCTGTAGGGAAACTCGTTCTTGCTCCAGGGGTGCAGGGTGATTACTGATTCCTGGAGATTAAAACACACACACAGTCAATCAAACACACGCCCTCCAGATAATTAAAATAGACCAGGGACTGAGAGTAGGGAGTAATGAAGACTTTGAATTTCAAAGCGAAGCCAGCCACCACAAAGAAGATCCACAATCCGGTTTATGCAGATTACGGCTGCGGAACCATCGACATGCGTGCGATCCCGATACTGACGGAGCTTGTAGGTTTTAATTAGTATTTTTGCGTTATTAGATGCAGAGAAGTGATGAGAAAGAGAATGAGCTACATGTCACAGTCGATGTGCCGGTTTACCCCAGAGGTAATGGTGGGTGGAAAGTGAGGGAACATCTTTCAATTAGAGGTGGGAGAAATGGAGAAGAGTGTGTCTCATGATTCAGCCTGTGGCTGAGGATTTTGGACGAGCTGTCAGTCCCTGTGTGAACTCTTCACAGCCTCTGTCAGACCTGCCACATAGAGGAGCCCTTATTATACTATAATTATATTTTACCAAAACAACTATCCAGTCTTTCTATATCTCTGGCTCACTTTTACACACAAATGGAAGGACAAAGTACAGAGAGAGTACATTCGAAATTCCTGATATTATCATTCATGCTGTCATATTTACATTTTACACACCACAGCACTGAATTATACCGCAAACAAGAAACGTCAGGGAACAGTTTATGGATATAATTGATACATCTGCCATAACACTGAATTTAATTATACAAAATCATACTCTGGCTGCTTTAGCTAATACCCTCATTCACACAGCTGAAAACGTCCCGATTGCGGCTGGTATCAATTCGTTCAAGCATAGCGACCCAACATCGTGCCGTTAACAGTTTAAACAAGAAAATGACTCTAGCGAATTTTACCACAAGGCAAGAACAAAGTGTTAGCGGCATGGTAACAATCAAATACCAAGCCTTTAAGAAAGTCGCTAGTTACAATGACGCTACCAACTACTGCAAACTATGCAAGGTGTTAACGATATGATAATGATGTCATGCCGTCCCGTTAACGGATAGACGCCGACCTATAGACATCGGAGAAAGGAACATATGTCAGATGCCTAGATATTGAATGTCAGCGAGCTGAAAGAGTGCATAGAGGATGGAACCATCAACTTTCCTCCACCAGAACCCATGACTAATGATGACAAGCCCATGCCTACAGTAGACGTGGACTTACAGATGAAGAGCTTGTGACCAATAACAGGATATCTAGGGCGAGATGTCTTTTCCAAAGTTTTGAATGAAATGAAATGACCAAAAAAATAATCTATGATGAATTTGTCATCAGACAAATTATCGTAATTTTAGACTTAAACATGTAATATATCTTTCAATCCTGTTTAATTGTCACTATTTCCCTTAAAATATTACTTTATTAATTTTTTCATTACTTCCATCTAAATTTAATATGATATTTTTTAAGTGCCTAATGCTGTGGAACTGGTAAGCAGCCAAATTTTTGAACATGCTACAATTTTCCACCCGACACTAACCACGCTAACAAACACAACAGAATTGACACAGAGGCTAAAAGAGGCGGTAACATATAACATGTAACAGACTTGGACTGAGCTCTCCAGACATTTTAACAAAATTGCATCGGGTGTAGATTCTGTTGCGTTCATTAGCATGGGTATAAGCTAGGCTGTTTAGCTTAGCAAACATTTTAGGTTGCCTCTGAAGCAGTTAGCTACGTTACACCAACTAGCAAGCTAGCAATACTTTCCCAACATGCTGCCTTACATAATAAACACCAGAAAATTTAGTTCAACTGGTAAGGCACCTGTTTCTTTTGGCTACCATTACTGTTACATCTCCTGCATTAGCTATGTGACACTAATGTTTGCTAGCTACCTATTGCTAGGTGTTTTGTTGTGGTCATATAATATGATCTCGTTTGTCTGAGCTGCCGCTGACATGGACAAAAAGCTTTGTGGCAGAAAAAAAAACTGAATAATTCTGAAGAGAGAAGGAATATAATACATAAGTATCATGTGAAAAGGCACACGGAACCATAAAATCATGGAGAAAATCCTGTTTTTATATCAAATTAGGACAGTACTTATCCTAAATGCATCCTCATTTCAGGCTATTTCTATGCATAAAGCTTGTCAACAAAATCACACACATCGGTCAAAATACGAATAGCAACCTTTAAAACGTCCTCGACACAATAAACAGCCTTAAGACTGCTAAAAAAACTCAACACCAAAATGACATTAAAAAAAATATCCCAGTCACACTGGGAGCTAGCAGGCTGAACATTAAAGGCTTCACAGGAAACAATGGCAAAAGGGAGAGAAGGACGGATGTGGAAACAGGCTTCTCTTTCTCTGTGTCTCCCACCGTCTTTCTCTTTTTCACCGTCTTCAGACACACACAGGTTTAATTGGTCAAGATCAAGATCTCTGGACCGTCAGGGCGAGACAACATAAGACACCATAAGGTGATTCGGCTCTCTAATGACCGAGGTATAAAGCAACAACAACAAAAAAGATCGAAGATACAGCCAAGGCCATCTTGCTCATTTAGATCAGTCGGTGTCTTAACAGCGTCGTCATTATCCGTTTATCCGTTCACACCAGCGAGTGGCAAAGTGACAAACCACAAGCGCAATACAGAGCTATGATTTTCGCATCAGCAACCAGCAACATGTGCTTTTTTTGCCCCTCTTTATTTTATGCAAATTATGTATAATGCGGTAAAAATAAAGCAAATCCAAGCATAAGGCTCAAGTGATTGTTTAATCTAACTGGTCTGGTCCAACATTTTTTTAGGACCTCACTTACTGTAGGACTCTTGTTTTGTTTAAACCTGCAATTAGTTCCTATTTACTGTTGGAAGCAAAACGTAGCTGATCAAATTTAACTTCCTGTTAAATATGTATAGAGGCACTTGGAAGAAAGTGCAGTTACACTAATTGCATTATGGCCAAAACCATGGCTCTTAAATATCAGATGTTCCTGCAACAAATGAAATACCACATTTGAGTAAAACAAGAAGCCATGATAGGTTCAGATAGCTAGATTAAAAAACTATACTGTATACAACTCCAGTTTGACGTTTTGGACACAGCATCTGATTCCATGTTCTTTCCATAAGGGTGAGTCAAAAATGATCCGCGATTCCGCTTCCATCATTGCTTTCCATTCCTGTGTTACATCAGTACTGTACATTTGTAACTGCGGTGCAGGCTTAATGCAAAAAAGGACACCCCACTTGGGATTTTTGACAAAATTTGGGAACACTATCAGGAAAAAGGTTTAACAATCAACAGTGCTCGTTACAGTGAGACGATTATTGAAGAGCTGAAGCCTTAAAAATTACTTTTTTTTGTAGTTAAAGCATCCTCCCTATAGTCCTGCCCTTGTTCTATTAGACTTTCACCTGTTTGAAGATTCACATTTGATGAAGTGAAGACAGCGTTGCGTTTGTGGCTCTCACCTCAGCATAAAATATTTTTTAATGATGGAATCCAAAATCTTGTTGACAGATGGATGAAGACTACTGAAAAGCAAGGCGATTGTGTCAAAAAAAGTATGTGCTCGTCTTTTCTAAAAGATAATTAAATTAAATTCTACAGCCGGAGTGCGGATACTTTTTGACTCACCCTCGTAATCCAAAATATGCAATAATGTCCTCTAAACAGTTGATGTTGAGTTGTGTCCCCGATTTGACTTAATTACCTCATTCTATGTGTCACTTCATACAGTAGTTCTGAAATCTCAAGTATTGTTCTTTGATGTAAATAATAAATCACCAAACAAAAAAACGTTGTATTAGAAGGTGTCTCCAAACTTTTGAATGGTATTGTTTATTGAATATTGTATATAAGTGCCAGTATTTTTCATTACGACTAAAGCAATTTCCACAAGTAACAGCACGAGCTGTTCACAAAAGACATGCTCACAAAAGACAAACTCTAAGCGACAGGAGTGACTCTGCCTGAACTAAGCGAACAAGCCTTTTACCAGAATCAAGCAAGCTTCGTAACCATGTTTTGAGCGTAATATCTTCTCAGGTATTCTCTTTGGCACAGCAGCCTGATCACAGAACCTGAGGCACTGCAGTGGCTTCGGTGCCATTTGTACCATCTCCAAACCTGCAATGTCTTCAGTACTGACTGCAATACACCCATACTGGGATCATACCGACTGTCAGTCCAAGCCAGAGCTACATTACCTACCAGAGCCTTAGAAAAAAAAAAAAAAAAAACCTGTCCCCAACTTTGTAAAACCCTTCAAAACAAAAGGCTTAATGCTCTTTGAATACCACTCGGGACCTGAATAGCCTTTCCAGCCATTTACGAGGGTTTGGGAAATCCAAATTCCACTGGGCATTTTGGCTTGGCAATAGCTTAACCTGGCTCTGAAGCAAGACCTCCTCTTTCCCTCTCTTTAACGGTCTCCTGCAATGCCAAGTCTCTCAATGCCAGTAACTGAACACTGTGCCAATCCACTTCCTGTTCTCCACGGCCTTCAAAGTAAAAGCCTTTTGACATTGATGCTGTCGGAGCAACACCGGTCCGTGCTAGTGTGGCTCCCGTAAATGGCAGCCATTTGGCCACTTTATCCAGAAGCTTCCTGCTGCTCATGGTGTAGCGAGTGAGGGGATAAAAAAGCTTGCAGTCACAAGTTGGCAGAGCAAAGGTGATGCAAGGGCACTTGACTCATGAAAGAGACTTCTTGTGAAAGATCAGGAACGAGTATGTATAATTCTGAGCTATAATACTGGCACTTTTATGACCACCAATGTTTATGACCACCAATGAATGAACAAATGAAAACCCCTCAAATTAGACTGCTCCCATTCCTGTTAAGTTCATAAGCCCTACAGTAAGCCCTACATACAAACATTAGAGTTACGAACGTTCGTATGATTACTTTACAAGATGTCAATGTCCGGCGTACATTGTCACGTGCGTGCTGTGTGTATCCTCTGCAAGTACGGTAAAGGCCAAGGACGTCTGGAAGCCAGCATAAAAGCAACGGCAATGAAGCTAGTACTGCTAAGAAGCACCAAGCTATAACGATGGAGACGGATGGTGAAAAGATGGAAGACATTGCTCGTTCTTTTAATATGAATTGCTCAAACATCAGCAGAATTTTAAGGAACACTGTACTGTAATAGCCAATTTGTGTTAGTATCCTTGCACCTAGACAATGTTTGTTGGACTTACGAACAAATTGGACTTACGAACGAGCACTCGAAACGGAACTTGTTCATATGTAGGGGATTTACTGTACATGATTAGATGTCATGTGATGCTCACTTGCTCTCACTCATGGTCTATACCGCTTTATCCAGCATTCAAGGTCGCGGGGGGCCTGCAGCTTATCCCAGGAGACTTAGGGCATGTGGTGGGTTACACCCTGGCCAATCCATCACAGGGAACACACACTCACACACTTATTCACACACTACAGGAAATCTGGGAACGGCAATTAGCCTAATCTGCCTATGGGAGGAAACCGGAGAACCCGGAGGAAACCCACCAAGCACAGGGAGAACATGCAAACTCATGCACCCAGACGGGAATCGACCCCGGTCCCTGGATGTGCTAGGCGACAGTGCTAACCAGTACACCACCATTCCACCGAAATAACAAGCTACGTAATGTAACTTTTTATGATTTTATGAGTGTTCACTAGCATCAGTAACTCTGAATAGCAACCACATTGTCACTGATTATTTCCTTATAACAGCATTGTTGTTAAAGGTTATTAAGTATTTAGTATCCAACTGCTAAGCTAAGACAGCTAAGAGGCCGGCTTTGTTTGTGTATTTCCAGATCCCATTAAAGGTCCCATTGTTCTGATAGATTTTGACCAGTGAACATTGCAAGGCAAAAACAGAAAGGCTTTTGCACAATGAAACGAGCACCACAACAAAGTTATAAGAATAAGTCATGCTAGTGCTTGCAGAAAAAATAGCCCTGAGGGCTGTGTGGATGGTTGCATCATGGTTCTGTTAGGTTTAATTGCCATGTTGTTACAAGCAACTAATTTACAAGTTGCAGTTCGAGGAATAATTATCTTTTCTGTCTCATCATCTTTTCTGTTCAGGTGTTCATTAGAGCAATTAGAAGCTGTCATAGTAAATGATTTCATCTAGGCTGGATGGATTTTAATGAATTAATGTAGCATTAAAAAAAAAAAAGTTACGCTCACAAATCTTTAAAGATTTGCCAACTCAGATGTAGTTATAATTACGCTGCTTGATGTTCTGCAAATAGTCAAACAGGAGCTGTGAATCGGAACGGCTTTTCTTCCATACAGTGTAACTATTGAAGAAAAGTCTACAACATGACCGTGAGAAGGTACGGAATACTAATTGTCTGATGCTAAGATGGGGAAATGCACAGGGGATAAAAAAAATAATTAAAAAAAACAGATTCACTATGTATATTGAGATGTGAGTCCACACTGCAAGAGTAACAGATGGGCCTGAGACTAAATGACCTTTTTAGGTGTCAGACAGTCGAGCAGGTGTTAAACACCGTGTTGTTTAGCCTGCTATGTCTGCTATGAACTGTAGAGATTCTCAGAAAACTTATGGTACAAAAAAAACAACAACATGTTTATTTGTATCAAATTTTGAGAATCTCTTGATACCACTTCTACCATGGAAGAGAACTCAAAGCCATATAAGATACACATGGCAGATGGCGCCTCGGGAAAGGTCGATACATAAACATAAAGAAACTCAAGTTGTAGCGTGCATGTTGAACACACCATGCAGACTTCAAGTGTGCGTGTTCCCTCAAACCGTAGCCTTTCTTTAACTTAGCATGGGGACATCGCTTATCCATAAGGTCCTGTGCCCTCAAGACTAAATTAGCTTGTCACGCTACACACTCAACCACAGTCGGATCAGAACCCGGCACCAGGATTTAAAAAATACAATAATCTAAAAAAAAATTCTTGACTCCACTTTAACTACTTTCGATGATGCAACCAGTACGGAAAGTAATCATACTGTAGCATAGGCGATAACAGTAGTTACTCATACACAAAATGCATTAGCACACTGACCTTAAAGATTACTGCTGCCATCTCTCATGCACGTTGTACTAAATATATCTGATTCACTGTGTAAACTAAGAAGGCATGCAGTCAGATAAGATACTCCATAAAAATGTACACTGTATAAACCTGTTGATTATTGAATTCGGGTGTTTCAATCATCCCCAGTGAAGGGCAAATCTTAATGCTTCAGCATATCATTGTCATCTTGGACAATGCTTTGCTTCCAACTTTGTGCCAACAGTTTGTTGAAGGCCCTTTTCTATCCCAACATGACTTGTGTCCCAGTGCACAAAGCAACGACTATAGAGACATGGTCTAATGAGTTTGGTGTGGAAGAACTTGACTGGTCCTAACACCGAGCCCTGTGACCTCAACCCCATCGAAACCATTTGGGATGAACTGGAACGGAGATTACGAGCCAGGACTTCTTGTATAACATCAGTGCCTGACTTCATAAATGCTCTGCAGAATGAATGAGAAAGAATTCCCACAGAAACCCTGCAAAATCTTCTGGAGAGCCTTCCAAGAAGAATGGAAGCTATAATACTGTAGCTGCAAAAGGGGCACCAACTCCATATATGAAGTCAAGTATTTGAATACAATATCATTGCATGTTTGGCCAAATACTTTTGTCCATATAGTGTATTTGAGGTTTATGTAGGTTGAGCTACCTACTGTATAAATATAGTTAACTAAGCTAAGATTCTTTATGAAAACGTAGGTGAGCTCAGAAAAGCTTGGAGTGAGATTCTAAAAAATAAGAACACACACACACACACATGATTCCCCATTGCGCATACCCTAACACTCACCATACACCTTTCCCTGCATGGCTCTGCATATTTTAGCACTGTAGTGTTAAACTAAAGAAACAGATGCATGTGACTGAATTTATTCCAGTTGGTAGAACTGGTAGATATTTGAAATATTCACCTCTCCCCAGAAAAATGTTATAAAAAGGGCATACTAGTTAAACCATCCACATGCTCTCCAGCAGCTCCGTGTAGGGCAGCAGGGGCGAGGCACAGAACTCTTGTCTTATACATAGTGTAAGTGGCCTCATTGGGCCCCTTCCATTCTCTCCCTTTTAAAGGGGCCCTACAGTCCCTGGGGCCCTGGGTTGTCAGCGCACCCCCAACACTATAATGTTCCTGAAGGCAGTAAAATAATTTACACACAGGACTGAGAAATTTACAAGCGGACTCAATTACAGTATGCTGATCCGTGCCCAAGCACATTACGGAGTGTTAACATTCCCGGCTTTTACATTACCAGAAATTGAGGACCACCGCAGTCAGAGCATCATGACCAATTTACAAATTAAGCCCATTTCATTACAGCCTATGCAGCAAACAGAACAAGAGCTTCACACATACACGTACGTCCACCTTCATAATCCACCGTACTGCGTTTATGCCAAAACAGGCTCAGACATGTCAAACCAAGACAAACCGAGACTCTCCACTCTAGCACACCTCAAGTATAATCCCTGCATTCGGAGGTGCTTTTCATGCTGCTTTTGAATTCAGCAGTGTCAGGGAGAGTTAAAACGTCCCTACTGCAGACACAGCAACCTCCGTGAATATACACACCCCTGAGCAACAAAAACGACGCTATCTGAGTGTTTAACGTTACCAAGCTTTGGTCATTCGGATTCCTTTTAAACGCTCCACTTTTGTCCAAGACACTAGTGTATCACTTCAGGTCAGCTGCGCGCTTCAGAGGCTTTGTGACTTTAGATTAAAGGGAAACCTATATATTTTCAAGTCAATAGAACTCCCAAAGAGGCAGATTCGCACAAAAGACTCGGCGTCTGGCTTCGGTGTCGGTAGCGCTCTGACTCTTCACCCATTTGTTTAGGTGCAATGGCTCATCAATCTTCCACAAAGTCCTGTGGAGCCAGGTGAAAGGTCAAGAATCAATACTGATCAGATAGTCTAATGGTCCGATTGGTTGCAGCTACAGCCGATGCGGTCAATATAATAATCAATATAAACCAGGTCTGTGTTTTGCATGGTTTTTATAATGGAAGATGTTGTCCTGGGCACTTGACTCAGATGCAGCATGTGCGTCTTTGTCTCTTGCAAAGTCAATCATTGTGTAATGTGTAAGGAATAAAACACAACAGAGAACACTGGTATAGTAAAGAAATGAAAAAAAATCAATGATGCACTGGTGTGATGTGGAGCAATGCAAGTAGAGGTACGATTAACAGCTGGAGTTGATTATTTTTCTGATAATCTTCTTGTATCATTAGAATTTGGCAATAATTAGCTATTAATATTTCTTTATGAGACAAAGCATGTTAACAAGAAACTGCAAAGTGGAAAACAGAAGTCCTGAAGACTGTGCCTGGGAGGAAAGCATTTTGACACTGGAGACTCCATCCAGGCAAGGAGGACTTAAGGGGTTAGCACTGCCGCCTTGCACCACCTCTAGGGACCGGGTTTGATTCATTCCCACCTCGGGTCTGTGTGCATGGAGTTTGCATGATCTCCCCGTGCTTGGTGGAGATTAGGCTAACTGGAGTTCTCAAATTGTCCGTAGCACGTAAATGAGTGTGTGTGTGTGTGTGTGTGTGTGTGTGTGTGTGTGTGTGTGTGTGTGTGTGTGTGTGTGTGTGAGTGTGAGTGTGTGTGTGTGCCCTATGATGGATTGGACTTGTATCTTTCATTTTTTTGCATATGCATCCATGATTCTATAATGTTATTTTATACAACAGTAAGTTCCGACCGAGAAATCCGATTGGACGTGACGAGTGACGATAATGGACGGTAACCGCACCGGGATGTTCAGGACTGTAGGTGTTCTACAGTCGTTAATTACACTAATTGTCGGTGACCAGCATGAGAGAAAGAAGGTCAGAGCGATATGAGGAGCGATCAGCTACATACCAAAACACGCATTCAAAACTTATCATGGAAGCACTTTTAGCAAGAATACACATCTGATAACATTATGCCGTTTTAAACAACACTTTGTCTACTTAAGCATTCGTTTCGAATTGCCTCTGTGTGGTTTTATTTATGTATTTGTTATTTGATAATGATATTTGTGGAACTGTTATATAAAAGCAATATTACACTCGAGATTGTACTGTTGTTCTGGATATCGGCACAGCTGTGATGCCTACGACTGCATCACCGCCGTGCTAATAGCCAGCCCACTGCACTCCCTCTCATGTAATATTGCTTAAGTAAAACTCAGAAATCCCAATGGAGAAAAAGTGCATCTTTTTGTATCTCTGCTTAATTTTCTCCCAAAAATATTACCGTAAGTGCATCATGCTTCCCAAATGCAGCAAAACCAGTCCTACTGATACTCAGGAGTGTGCAGCAAAATACGTATCGATTTAGAGAGAGAGAGAGAACTGTGCCGAGTGTGTGCGTGGTCACAAGAATAAACAATTAAGAGCCAGAGAAGATGAAAGTTATCAGACTCACCAAGTCCTTCATTCCCCAAACACAGCAAAAAGTGTTAGCGTATATAATTAAGTATTGGATATTCGCACAACATCCAAATCGCATAATGTCCTATTTAACAGAGCGTATCGTGGATATTAAGTGACACATATCTCTAGTTCATGGCTGATTTGGTAACTGCAATGGCAATAACAGACTGAAAATATCCGTTTACTTGGTTTCAACATTCTCCAAAAAGTTACCGAGCGCATTTAATTGACTCAGGTGGTTTTGCTTCACCGATCTCGTTGCAAAAAGAAGCGTTGCGATCGGTTCTTCATGATGTAACGTTTTTTTGTTTTTTTTTGCCTAAAACATGGACGTTCAAATGTTAAGTTTTTACATTAACTGTTTTGCTATAGATAACCATGTGACCAAAAAGTCAGAAAATGGTGTTTATCACGTTTTGCTGTCAACATGTTTATTTGATGCCCGTTGTTAAATGTTTCTCACATGGCATCTACAGCACAAGTCCATGAGAACGAGTCGTTTCTATCGAAATGCTAACATATTCATTTCACGACGGCTGGAATTAGCAGTGGTATAAAAGACGGTTGGATCAGGACGAATGTCAAAAAAAAAAAAAAAAAAAAGGACAAACAATGACGTCATGTCAGTTCATGCCAGACCCCATCTCTCTGACACCCACCCAGAATATTGTCACACACACACTATCAGTGTGTTTAACCAGAAACACAGCGCAACCTTGAGAAAGAGATGACAGTAACGGAAGTCAGGCACTCATTATTCCAGGCATGTTTATTTTTACACCCAACATGGATGTCTATTTGCATTTCCATCCTTTCTCATTTAAAAATACTTAAGCCTCTTGCCCTGGCTTCATATTGCTGGCTACGAAGTTGTTTTTATTCCTTCGCCTTCATCTTTCTGTTGAAATATAAATCAACTTAAAGGCAATATCTGCTGACATTGTAGGAATCGGCTATAAATATTGTACCTGCTTTTCGGGGTTATTGAATCAAAATATAATATAGCGGCAAGTACGCCTGTTGCTGGTTTAAACGAAAGCGTGCTAGGAATCCTTTGGCATCAATATTCGCCTTATAAGAGTCGTATTTATATTAACAAGCGCCCGACGAGTGCAGCAGCCAGCAGAGAGAAAATAGCATTACAGAATCGATATGGGCGTTTCTCTGTGGAATTCAATATCGCATGCCTTTTTTATTATTATTTATTATTACTACTGCTCTATTATTTAGAAATGTAGTTGGTGTGGCCTCTGCATCTGTCAGAGCTACTAGAGTAGGAGGTGCAGCCGCTTTCAACAAATGAGGAAGTGTGGACTCAGTCACCGTGACGGAGACGTGGAATGTGTGCCTCTCAGATCTAGTGAAGGAGAAAAGATCTCAGCAAATTTTAGACCAAGTGAAAGTCGCCTCCCAGGCCACCTGAAGGAGGGATGACGACTTTGTCTGTCCGTCACGATGGTGGAGGTGTGGCCTTATCTGAGACATGACTTGAAGCAGGTGTGGCCTTGATACTTGACAGCCTTGACGAAGGAGGCGTGGCCTCTTTGCTTGTTAGATCTAGACGAGGAGGTGAGATGTGGATGTTGCATGACGTCTTTGTCTGCCAGTCCCCCGCTAGGAGACATGGATGCTCCAGTATGTCTGTTAGCTGTAATCATGGAGCTACGGTATCTACTCCTATTGTTCGCATTGTCCAATTTGGATTATTTTTTTTTGTTGTTGTTGTTGGTCAAACCATATTTGACAGCTCATGTTAATAATTGTAACTAACGTGGACGCGTCTGTCCTCTGAAATGGCACGCATGCGCACACCGCTATGGCTTTGCTCGAGCCATCTGGGTTAAAACGAGTCATATTTGTATGAACACTCAGGACTTAGCAAAAATATGCTTGAGATTTCGCTCTGGACGACGGCAAGCAGCCGGGCTTCTGTATTTGTTGCTGTCCAAAAGAAGGAAAGAAGCCAGACGCCTCGCTTTAGTCGTTTAATCAGCTGTTGCTAGCTGTCTGCGTTTTTTGAAGAAACAAACATTCGCATGGCCGCTCTCATTCATGACCATTTAAGGAATATACAGAGTCAGTCAAAACAAACAAACAAAGAAAAAAATGTATACACACTTCAGGAAAAGAAAAAACTTTGAAATATTTGAATACTTAATTTATTGCTAGATGTTATATATTGATATATGATAATATTATTCATATCATATTAATATAATATACATCATACTATTTTTACTTCTGAAGTGTATATACATTATTCTGGCTGACCCTATATATATATATGAAATAAAATCAGATTTGTGCATTCAGACAGCCACAAAAAAATCTGATTTGAGTCACTTCAGGCTAGTAATGTGAACACAGCCTAGCCAGTGAAAGCAGGTACTGTATGTGGGCAGCAGTGCCTGTCAGGTCTAACAAAGGAAGCATGTCTCTACTGTCTGTCAGTTGTTTGCCAATCCTCCTGAATGAAGTATACTCTCTATGTCAGTCTGTCCTACTACTGTACCTGAGGCCCTCGTATCCTTATCCTTATGTGGAGGAAGCATGGCTTTTATACATGTCTGTCCAAATTATAACACATCCCGCACCCTGAAACACCGTCGGCCCATATTATATTGAATTATTGGCTGTTTTAAATGGATACTGCATATACCAGTTTGCTGATTACACACTAGGATGCGCATCGATTCAGTGCAGATGGAGAGAAGCACAGCCCTAAGTTACACCGATCCGCTGACAGGTTGACGTTTAACACAAACAGTTTGCCAACACTAGTCTCGTGCATTAGCTGATCTAATGATACCAGTCACTCAAAAGGTCGAATGCACAGTCTGTGAGTGCGAGTAATTAATAAGTACCCCGGGGGATGAGTGAGTGAGTGGTTTAACAGAAGCGAAGTGCCCCGGGAAGCGTGACGCCACAGTCGAATGTGAGCGTCCGCGCACCTTTAGGACAGAATTTGAAAAGACAAGGACTTGAATTCATAGCAGCAATGCAGTCAAGTGTTCAGATTCACAGATGCTTCTAAAAACTCATGGAAAACCATAAACAGACGTGTTCGGATATCCGCAAATAAAATTTGGACTGATCCTCTAAGGAAGGTGAAAGGCTCTTAAAGAGGGTCATTACTGGTGACGAGACATGGAGTCATCACTACAAGCCTGACAGTAAAAGGCAGAGGATGGAACGCAGACATCCTCAATCGCCGACCGAGAAAAAGTTCAAAAGTTGACCGTCAGCTGGAAAATTGCTTGCAGTTTTCTGGGATTCTCAGGAACTTTATCAGGGAAAAGGTTCAACAATCATCAGTGCTCGTTACACTGAGACGCTTATTGAAGAGCTGAAGCCTGAATTTCAGATTAAACGCAGAGGACTGCTATCCAAAGGCTTTGTGATCTTGCATGATGATTAAAAAAAATCATTTTGAGGTGCTAAAGCATCCTCGCTATAGTCCTGATCTCGTTCCATCAGACTTTCACCTGTTTGGTTGCGCTACGAGGATGAAGATTCACTTCTGATGAAGAAGTGAAGACAGCGATGCATTCGTGGCTCGCAGCTCAGCCAGAAACATTTTTTAATAAGAGAATATTAAGGCTTGTTAACAGGTGGGTGAAGCCTATAAAAATGGTGTACAGTATCTCACTCACTTATCAGCCATACCGCTTAATCCTGTATTCAGGGTCACGGGGGCCTGGAGCCTATCCCAGGAGGCTTAGAGCACAAGGCGGGGTACAACCTGGACAGGGTGCCAATCCATCGTGGGGCACACACACATAAACACACACACTCACACACTACGGCCAATTTGGGAACGCCAATTCACCAAATCTACATGTCTTTGGACTGTGGGAGGAAACCGGAGGAAACCCAGCAAGGACGGGAAGAACATGCAAACTCCATGCACACAGAGACGGGAATCGAACCCAGACCCTGGAGGTGCACGGCAACAGTGCTTGTACAGTATCTGACTTTTCGAAAATTTTATCAAAAGAAATTCTACAGCTACAGAGCGCGAATCATTTTTGACTCACCCTGGTATTTAAAAGTAAAAGTCTGCATATTTTTTCTGAACCTGGAATTCAAAAGTAAGTACAGTAAGTCATACCCTAATCTTCGCCTTTCATCAAATTGCCTCCGATCCCTTTTTGTCGTCAGGACTAACTGTGTGTAGTGCACTGACACCATCTGTTTAGTGCTCCAAATATCTGTAGTTTCGTTTTTTTTATTTCACGCCAAGGTAAACCTGGAGGGGGAGGGAAAAAAACAACAACCCAGAAGTAGAAATGGCAGCACTGTCAGCATGTTCTGGTTCTGACAGTTGCACAATCTCAGCTACATATCTGAAGTTTAGAACTGCATCCATGCAACATCCCTAATCCGAACCAAGTTCTCATCTTAGTTGTATAATTCACTTCCTCTTCCTGACCGTTGGAACTCTGCTGGATGTCTAAGACTCCCTTCTTCAAATTACTGGAGATCTGGAGATGCACGGGTCATCGCAGGGTCGGCATTTTATTTTTAACCCGTGCTATTTCTATTTTTAAAGATAAATTGGCGCCGTACAGTAGTTCACCCAGAAACTATATAGTTGAGGGTGCAGGATTCCAAATATTGCAGATCACTGTAGCCACTGGTATTGTTGCCAGGGAGACTCGATCCAAGCAAGTTTTCCTTCCCTGAATAGGGGTTTCTCTTCTCACCTTAGACGGCGAGGCTAAGCGTATGCTAACGCTTCTATGTGTGTTAACACCTCTGCGATGTGGCATTAACACACTATATATCTTTTGGAAAAGAGGGTTGTGTAGCGAAATGACCTGTGCAGTTAAAATAAGCTTGTTCGTTTTATCCTCCATATGGAACGGGATTTGGAATAATAATAATAATAATAAAAAAGAAGAATTTCTCCGGTGGATTTTTCTTCCTAAGAAGCCTTTTAGCTGAGTCTGAGCTCCAATGCCGCTGAGTGACTCTGCATAATTCTGCACTGCTGGAACACCACATCAGATCATTCTAAATGAATGAATATTACATAAATAAATAATAACCAATTAATCTGACTGCGCTCTGCATGGCAATGTGGAGCCGTCTCGGCCTTGGAGATGAATTCCTTTCAATTAATACGTTTCTCGCCGAGTTTCTCTTATTGTATTTAATGCCTTCTTTTTTTTTTTTTGCTCCACTGTCTTCTCATGTCTGTGGAACTGAAAACTTTATTACAAAGACATATTATAACAAGGGGTTGAATTTCTTCCTAGCATACGTACACTTCCTGGACAAAAATAAAGTCGCTATTTTTTCAGAAGGGTTAAATTATTGGGCTGCATCAAGCAAAGAAAACAACTAAGGAGATTTGAAATGACTGGAACTGGGTTTCAATACAGTATTCTAGAAGGATAGTGCTGAACCTCTACTATGTGGAAAGAAATACAGTATGTACCCACTGTACAAGCTTCTAGAGGCAGTGTTACAATTAGGAATTTGGCATATGCCTTTATCCAGAGCGCCTTACATTTGTGTCTTATTATATATACATTTGAGCAGTTAAAGGGCCTTGTTCAAGGGCCCAACTTGGTTGTCATAGGATTTGAACCTGGGACCTTCCGAACCATAGTCTGAAGCCTTGACCACTGAGCTACCCCTGACCCCTAGGTTATGATCTGGTATTGTTTCAGTTGGTCAGGTCTAGACACAGCAACATTATGTGACTAAAAATGAAGTCAGCTGACATCCTGAATGTACTGACTGACCAGGTTATCAGATCTATGGAGTTTTCTTCCCCGATGGCACAGGGCATATTCCAGGACTCAGATTGTGAAAGAGTGATTCTGGGAGCATGAGGAATCATTTTCACGCATGAACTGGCCACCACATTGTGTGCTGTAACCATAGTGAAAGATGACTGAATGAAACCTTACAGTGTGCAACTTTTCTTGTGTAGAAAGTTAAATGAATTTGATCAGAAGCTGAACCTTGATTTGTCTTATTTGTGTCATTTAACAATATTGAACATTTACACTTCATTTAACACATAGAAAAGTCTGTACCTTATTTAATCGAGGCCAAGATTAAGTGTCCTGATCAATCTCCTGACCCGCCTCATTTCTTCATATTTTGCTTCCAAAGAGCCAGACCTTCTAGTATTTTTAATGTCGTCTTGAGGAATAGTTATACAGGCGTCATGAAGGACTTTTCTGGCTCTCATTTCTGGCAATCTTTTGGGTCAGTCTTTTTGTTTGTTGAGCCACACAGAGACCTGTGAATCATTCGAGCCTATAAACATCTAACTTAAGGCATGAACCAGTGAGAAACAGGTGCAGATGATGACAGATGATGATCAGGCCGGTGATTAGTATACTGGTGGTGCTGAATGCTGAGTGGTTGGACAAAACAGACGAGAGGGGAAATGAGGTCGCTGCTGAGGTTACATGAACATTAAAATAGTATATTTAGGCACTTTTAATCCATTTCTTTAATTGAATCTACATCATTTAATATAAAGACATGCACAGAACTGTACGTTTTAGAATTTTAGGATTCTCTTCAAGCTTCCCATGGTTTACCCACTTGCCAGTTCTTTGCCAAAGTGAAACTCTGCAATCTAAACCCAATAATACCCTTTCCTTTTTCTGGAACAACAAATTTTACAACAAAGTGACACACACACACACACACACACACACACACACACACACACACACACACACACACACACACACACACACACACACACACAGCATCTGAATGACTCTTTCAAAGCAGCAGCAACACACTGATGTACTTTATACTGTACAAAGACACTGCTGTGTTCAGAACTTTACTTTAGTGTAAACTTTTTTAAGTTTCTCATAAAGGCTTCTGTAAAAGACTGTTCCAAAAACAGTACATCTACTCACATTTCAATAAAGACAAAAACAGAAAGGATTCGGAAAAAAACAATAACCAAGCCGAAGACACATCACATACTGCCGTGTCTGACTCTGCACTGCCAATAAGACACCATTACTGTATTACAGTCAGGTACAGTGACATTTACAGTACTTGCACACAGGAATAGCAAAGATCATTAACTCTATCATTGTTCCTTCCGTTTGAATCGTAGGCTGGTGTTGACGCGAGATGCGGCACAGCGTGGATACACTGACACGGTTGATATGGAATGATGTTGATCTCTTTCACTGCCTTGTGTTTTACTTACAGTGCCTTCGTTTAAGGTATGGTTAGAAACGTTAAGCTTTTATCAAAGCACTTGCTTTTAGACTTCGACTTCGTGTTTCCAGATTTGCTGTTGTGTTCAAACTTCAGTTCTCTTGATTTGGACCAAAGCATTAAATGATACATGAGTATTGGTAAGCAAATTTGCATTTGCTATCATTTCCCTGAGTTGTTGTTGCAATTTTGGTTCATTAGTGTATTTTACACTTAAGAAGCACTGTAGTATTTAGCATTTAAAAAATCTCATAGCAGCGCCATATTTTTTCTCCTGCATATTTGGCATTTTGGAAATCTTTTTTTTTTTTTTCAGAAGTTTCTTATAATGATACTGTACTCAACTTTATTTTCAGAGTTGATTTTCCAGACTTGTTTGCTCGCAGATGTTTCCATTGCTCCTCTCTCTTTTAAAAATAAGGTGCCAAATATGATCATGCTTAAATATTTTATGACGAGAAATCATTTTACACCGATCTCGTTCATAATTCTTAGATTGCCATGATTAAAATTCTCATTAACGTTAAATTATGCATGTTTCCTTATATGCAATACGGTCTAGACCTCATCCACACTCTTCTTTGACGGAGCTGAAAAGCTGTTACCGCATCAGCCTCAGGCTGTCAGCAAAACAAAATGGATGATGGAGCCTGGCCAAAGACAAAGGAACACACTCAAGCCTTTGTTTGAGCTGTATTTTTTTTTTTTTCCTATTGGTTATAACACAGCGTGATTGGTGATTGGCTTAGGGAGACGTCCCTCCTGCAGAACTCAGGTCTGATGGATCGTTCCTGTGAGTTGCCTGCAGAGACAGAACAGACGGGGGGTGGTGTGCTTGTGTGTGGGGGGTTAGACTGGGGGACCATGACTAATTCTTGGAAAGGCAAACAAGAACTAAAGATATACAGTGTCCCCAGCAGAGCAAATACCCTCTTACACCAATGTAAATACACACATCAGGAATCAGTTGTGCTTTGGAGAAACTCATTTATAATTTCACTATCGATATCTCTTGTGATCGGTTCCGACCGTCAACCTGCCAGCAAAAAGCTAAGCAAGGCGATGGATAAAATTTTCAAATTATCTCAGGAGGAGCAAAATGAACAAGGAAGGAGAAGTGCACCCAGGAGGATTTGGGGCAATTTTTGGAAACATATGCAACTGGACTAAGGACAAGTGACCTATCCCCAGCTGCGCAAATACATACTCAACATACCCACACACAAGGTGGCCTTCTCAGCAACAGTCAGCTTTGATCTGCTGGCACTCACTTATCTCTACTTTGGAATGAAAAATAAATTCCCAAAGCACTAATCGCGATTCAGCGTGAAGCACAGGATTGATTAGGTGCCATGAGCTCGTTTGTACTCACAATGTCAGGCATAATGCTCTTCTGATTACCTTAGCATGAGAAGAGAAGATAAATAAACGCCTGTGCCCTCGTATCACCGCTGAGCTGTATAAATGACACCAGCTTTATTCCACGATGTATTACGACACGTCTACGTTATAATGCATGTGCGTTATAATCAGACAGGAGCAACCGGCAAGTGAGCGCGCTATGGCAGGAACATGGGAGCTGTCCAGTGCTGAATGCCTCCTTAACAGAGATGAAGTGGTTACATTCAGAAACTCAAAATACTGTTCAATAACAATGAAACCGCATCAAAATTTATGTTGTTAATTGCACATTTTTATTTTTCACATGGTGCTCAGGTGTTTTTAGCCTGCATGATAATGTTCCTGTGCACAAAGCGAGCTCCATGAAGACCATGCTTGGAAATGTTGTAATAGAAGAGCTCTGACCTCAACCCCACTGGACACCTTTGGATAAACTAGAATGCTGACAGCAACATAGGGCTCCATGCGCGACACTAGTGCAGGATCTCACTACTGCTCTTGTAGCACAAATCCCCTTAGCTACAATCTAATATCTAGTGGAAAGCCTTCCCAGACGATGGAGGATACTAGGACAACAAAAAGGCACCAAATCTGGACTGGGATGTTCAAAAGGACATGAATTATCTCTCAGGCCACAGAACATTTTCCAATCCAACAATCACATATGCTTTTGTTTTGGTTTTTGGTCATATCCCTGCAATGTCATAATAATAGTAGTCGTTGGTGTTTCTGTTTATCATCTATTTATTGACACTTTAAAGTCAAGCCACGCTTAATGAAATGTATTCAGTATGTTATTTTTACTTACATGGTTTGCCTTGTTGTCTACACCACATAACATGTACACTGATTATCAATTATATACCAGTAAGCTGGAGATTATGGGCACCCAAGGTTCACCCATGCCTGTGGGGACCAAAAGTGGGGGCATTTTGTCTGATCCAACAGAAAAGCCAATGCAGCACAAATTGGCAAACAAATTCAATGCTGGCCACAACAGAAATGCACAAGAACACACTACAGCACCACAGGCTGCCACACATACTGTAGGGCCCACAAGCCTCCAAACCTCCAGATCCCTTGAGTACACCAGAGAAACAAGTCTGATCCATAAAGGCCACACACAACCCAGAGTACCTAAAGAAACCACCTCTAACATCCCAGTGCCAGACACCACAGCACAAACCCAGATGCCTGGTGTAGCTGCCTCGGTGACACAATGTTGTTGTTGTTTTTTCTCTTTCGGCTGCTCCCACCAAGGGGTAGCCATAGCGGACCATCCTAGACATAATGTTTTGTGTTGGAATGTATGTGTGACCCCATGTTACCTTTACATTGGTGTACCAGTAGAGTACCTTTTTCAGACCATTCTTAAAAAGCGACTACTAGAATTTTCAATAAATTTCCATTAATTTCTATTAATTTTCTAGAAACCTCTTTAATATTAAATGTTACACAAAAAGCCCAGATGTACCAATTGTGCCACACTACAGAACACCTTGCACACTTTTTTTATTTTATTTGTGGCATGCCATAAGACATATTTGGAATACTAATTACCCCTACAGTACTTTGTGCTGTTGAAAATCACTGGTTTAAGAGCAAGCAATCCTACAGTACTTTTACTACAATCAAACAAATTATACACAATCAAACCTGTTAACATGAACTAAATCATCAGCACACCTTGCTTTAGGGGGGGGGGGGGGAGGAAGTACACACTCTTCCCTTAATTTCCTAATCAAGCCACTTCTCATTCAAATTAAACCACATTCATGGCTAAAGAAACAAACCAATCCTGTCTTCGTCATCAAGCAGCGAGGCACTGAAAATGGATTGATTGCTCACTGTTCAGCTAAACACATTCAGGGAGGAAAAATAGGCAGGTAGCTTGCAATATTATTGTAAATAAAGTGAAGCGTTCCATATGTACAGTATTGCGCATGATGTGCAGCATGTAGCATAATCTGACATCCTCACTGTTTCTGTACACATGCCCGTAGATAGACTGGAGATGCTACAGTACAGTACATTGCCCCCAAGTGTGAATGTGTATGGATGGTGCTCTATGATTGATGAACTTGTCTCCCATTCAGGGTGCAGTCCTGTCTCGCAACCAGTGTTTCCAGCATGCACTCTTGATCCACTACACAGAACTTTTCAAGAAACATTTGTCTAATATCATTTACTAAAAATACACTGTCTGACCAAAAAAAAATGCATTTGACTGCCTATCATTTTTCATTCTGGCACATAAAATGTGTGAAAATGATTCCTTATGCTCCCAGAACCATTTCTTGGTTTTTTCTCACAAAATTTGAGCCCCGGAATATGCCAGTGCCATCAGAAAAGAAGAAAAAACTCCATGGATGTCTTGTACATTCAGGTCGTCAGCTGATTTCATTTTTTTGCCACATAACGTGGGTGAGCCTGGACCTGACCAACTGAAACAACCCCAAATCATAACGCTGCCTCCAGAGAACAGTGCACAGTGTACAGTGGATACAGTGCATGATGGGTGCATTGCTTCATGTGCTTCCCTTCTTTCCCTAACAAACCCATCACTCCAGAATAGGTAGTCCATCAATCTGGACTCATCAGACCACATGTCCTTTTTCTATTGCTTTAAAGTCCTATATTTATGTTCCCTAGGAAACTGAAGCCTTTTTTTTTCCTCTAATGTAACATATACTCTTATTTTCACTATCGAACATACAGTAGCTATGACTTCTACGGACAGTTCTTTTAATGATGCAAGTTCCCTAAGAGTTTAAGTGATCTCTATTCATGATGTTTTTGAGCAGCGAACAGTATATCGCAGATTCGAACAAACGTAGACCTCACAAGAGAATCCCCAACATACTGTACTTTGTTTAAAAAAGCAAAAACAATCACTGCATACAGTAACACACCAAACCATCTTCTCTGACCTCTGAGAAAGGTTCCTCAGGTCATCATTGCGACTATCAAGTGCCAAGTTACAGTATAATCTCTGGTATAATTAGTCTCTTCATAAGGTCTGGACAAATATCCATTTCTCTATATTGATAATTACAAAGGTCATGAACTAAAGGTCATTTAAAGGTTAACACTTTAAATGAATCTTTAGCTACCGGTTTACTGCTTCATACTGCTATATTAATTATGTTGGGGAAGGCAGTTCAGGCACTATGTTGCTGGTTGGAGGTTCAAGCCCCACCAAAGTCAGGTCGCCATTGTTGGGACCTTGGACAAACCCCATAACTAAAATTACTCTGCCGCTGCCGGTCCAAAAACCTGGACAATAAAGGAGGAGCGTTTAGAAAGGGATTTGCTCAACAGCACTGGAGAAACATACTGTATATGAGGCAATGAGGAAAAGATAAGGTAGAATCTGCTTCATCAAATATTTGCCCGCCATGATAATAGCTAGATGAATTCCAAAAATAAAATATATAAACTAGCAGCCTTATAGCGGACATTAACCCTCAAGCAAAATATACTCCAGCCCTGCCCTTGCTTACCTTTAGTTCTCCTTTCTCGCATCTTCTATCTCCAGTCCAGTGACTCTAGAGGATCATCACCTTTAATGTCACCCATAAGGTCAGTCTGGAGCTTATCTCTCTCTATTTTTCTCTTTCTCCCGTTTCTCCTTCACTGAATCGAAGGGGAAAAAAGGCTTCTGATCTGATACAGAGCCATCATGTGACTGGCACGGAGCCAGAGACCCTCCTGTGAACCTCCACACATCTAGACGCGATTAAATATGCATGCATGCCACCAAAGAACCTTGAGCAGTCTACTTGGCCATCTTCCTGGTGCGTGTTTGTATGTGTGTGCGTCTGTGTGTGTGTGTATGTGTGTGTGAACACGTCTGGAGGTAATTGCTTTGCTGAAAGTGTGGGAAAGGGGGAAAAAGAGGCGCTGATTTGTAAACTGTGTACAAATTCCGCTTCATAGCACACTGTGTGTCTACCTTTTTTTCCCTTGTCCATCTGTCGATCTGTCTGCCGTACTACCCAGCAAAAAGCTAAGCTTCGAGATGCTCAGCAGTATCGCACAATCGATGGTGCGAAGCTTATTTCTAATGCAGTTATCACAAAAAACAAACACAACAGATTCAGCATGTTTATTCAGTTTAAATTAAAATTTCACATCTGCACCGATTTGTAAAAATCCTGAATAGAAAAGAAAAAAAAAAAGCTGTAGGAATTGTACTGTATGGAGACGAATAAAATAAAATAAAAAAAAGCCTCACTCCAGCCATGGGCTGTTTCTTCTGCACTGTATTATCCTTCAAACAAAGAAACGCAACATTGAACACGCTTATGAGGGAAATTTGGATCACGGCCACACACCGAAGCCTCTTGTCTTTCTTGAAAATGGACATTAACTGGTGCGAGACCTCTTTTGTACATGCGTATGTGAAAGGCTGATTGGCGTTAAGTGGATTTTTCGGGCAGACGAGAGCCTCAGACGGTGTGAGGTGATGCATTCTGGGTAGACCCTTGAGTCCATTGAGGAGGACAAAGAAGCTCGCAGCTGCAGGTTTGCTGCTGGACAATGCACCGAGGAGGAACAAAGAGGTGCAAGCTCCTTTATAACAAACAGCATGCTCTCCTAAACCTGACCCTCACCTCTAACCCCTGGCAAGCAGCCTGCCTGGCACTTGATTTGAAGAGGGATGCGGGGAGAGGCTTTCAGTTTGATTAAAACAAACGCCATTGTAAACCTACTCTTCATTTTCTCGTTCTATCAGCTTAACTCCGTTAGCAAAAAATGTCCGAAAATCACTATACTGATTTATGGAACTACGCATGAAACTTAAATATAAGCTAGTGATGGAAGTCAGGAACCAGTCCATAATCGATCATCAGTTGGAGTAAACCAATTGGAGACAAACTTTGAAGATCACTCTCCGCATGTTAAGATTTTGCACCATTGGTGGTCATTCTTCCTAAAACCAAAGTACGCCCGTATTCACAAGGAACCTTTTTTAAAAGGAAAATTGCATAACAAGTCACCGTGAGATACTGTATACTGTTCGGCATTTTGCACGTGTTGCATGTACAGTTATCAGCATTACACTTACTGCGTGTTTCCGCTACACTGCAGTTGACTGGGGGTGCAGAAAAAAAGAACATGCAATATGGCATGTTTTAAGACTTTTTTCATGATTAAGTTTTGAATTTAATTCGGCACAAATAATTGCACAAAATTTGGTCTGTATAGGGGCCTCCGAGTGGCGCAGTAGTAAAGCGCTCGCCCTATCAGCCGGAGATCGCCCGTTCGAATCCCGGGTGATGCTGTAACCTCTCGCAGCCGGATCTCTAGAGAGAGCTGATTGGCCGAGCTCTCTCAGAGGGGCGGGATGAGAGGTACTTAGTGCTCCCACATTAATCACGGCTCTACAGCCAGTCAGGGGCGTCTGTGAGCTCACACAATGGAAGGAGCAAATAGCGCTGTCCTCCGAGTTTGTTACGCCGCCCCCAACGGTGCACGAGCGAGCAGTCCGAAAAGATGCGGCTGGCGTCACGTGGTTCAGAGGAACCACGTGATAGTCTTCAGCCCTCCCGGCTGAGTGGTAGTAGTAACCTTATTGTGGAGCCCCCTAGTGACGGGGAGGAATTGGACACGACTAAATTAGGGAGAAAATCTGGGAAAAAAAAAAAAAAAAAAAAAAACATTGGTCTGTATAAAATATGAATCTGTGCAATTATTTAAACTCAAAAGGCGTAAACTTATGCCAGTAATACAGGTAACAGGCATAAGCATAGTCATACATTCAGAGATAGAGTACTTTAGTGATGAAAAGGAAAATTGTATTTTATTATGTAGAGTTTGTCAAGAATTTAAGCTTTTTTTTTTTCTTTTTTTTTTTAATTGCTAAATAGATTTTGGCACACATCCCTATTTGTCCATTTGTTTGGAGATAGAATAGATAAATATATTTAAATACAAAATGGCACGTTAAGTATCGAAGTTTAAATCACTATCGCATTGTGTGTCAAAATAATCTCAATATTAATTTTTTTTTTTATTAAATCGTGCAGCCCTAATTCAAATTGTCATTTTTCATAATCGTTCACTTGAAACACACAGGAAATCAACTGATCATAAACTATAATTGATGATCGTCCCATCGTCATAGTATGAACACACACTTTTCTAACAGAGCTACGGATCTTCATGTTACGTTTGACTTTTTATTCACCACTATCTTCATCACCGTCTGGGTCAAACACTTTATTTTATTCATTATATCTTTCCCCATGGTTTTGAACTGAAAGAAAAATCCAACAAAACATGCTAACCCCGTGTAATCACTCTGCCTGTAGCGCTTGTCCACTTACCCCTGAGTACAGCCCCAAGCTTTTAACACAATGAACATAACCTGCAGTTTTCTCTTAACACTTCGTTGTAAATTAATTTTGATCAATTATGAAACAGAAAAAACAGTCGGATCCATGTGTGCTTCACAATACACTGAAGAAGATTATTTTATCCGATTTAGAGATAATAACTAAGTGCTTGGTTGAATACTCACTCACTTATCGTCTTACAGCTTCAAGACGATACATATACAGGGTCGCGGGCCTGGAGCCTATAGCCTGTATACCCTGGATGAGATGCCAATCCATTGCAAGCCACACACAAGAACACACGCTCATTCACACAGTACAGGCACTTTAGAAACACCAATTAGCCTAACCTGCATGTCTTTGAACTGTGGGAAGAAACCAGAGTACCCGGAAGAAACCCACCAAGAACATACTTCATGCACACAGACCCGAGGTGGAAACCAGACCCGGACCCTGGAGGTGCGACCCTGCAGTACTAAACATTAAGCCACAAGCGTGATGCCGCTTGGTTGAATACATTTCATTTTAAATAACTTGAATAGCAATTAGGTATTAGTTCTGCCACAAAACAAACATCAGCAACAACATTACACTTTCAATTCACAAGACCTAAATTACTGGTGAAAATTGACATTGCTTAAGCAAAGCCAGTCATGAGAAGGCAAAACTATACTGTTATCAAATACAATGTTATTATGTTATCATTTTAGGCACTAACCGTCAGCATGGTTAACTTTATTTGTATGCGGTCAATATACCGTATGCGCTCACTGCACAGAGTATACTGTAATACTGTAGCGCAAATGTGGGCATACGTTTTTTATTAACTGACATAGGTCATAGAAATCGCACAACCTTCCCTTTATACAAAGGTACTACTGAACATAGATGTAAGAAGTTGAAGAAGTTTAAAGATGTAGTAACCAGCACTGAATACAAACCACAAAGTGGGAGTCGACCTACTTAAGTCAATTTTTTTTTTTTAAAGTTCTGCCTACTTTTGCATTACTTTTGGTGCTTTGCAGAGCTCCTGTATGCAGGCGCGGTACTCTATAGAGTGCAGTGTGAGATTTACACGGCGGATAAATAGGGTCGACATAAGCACTGAGAAGTTCATCACTGACATCTACTGTACTTTGACTAAAGGTTAAAGTATTGGCTCATTTCCAGTTCCATTTGGATCTCTGGCTGTTACTTCTGAAAACGGGAGACAATCCTGAGAAGAAGGCGAGTAAGATAAGGTATTGCTAGACATCTTTTCTTAATCAGTTATGTTTCATTACTCATCCACTTGTGCACATCACATCTTTGGCTTAAACAATATCATAAGCCTAAGTCCCTCAGGATGTACATATCCGCCTCTTAAATATATACAGTATATATGATGTAATAACACCGGGATGCTCATTTTGCATGCGTTGTAGAACAGGTGAAACTTCTCATGCCTGGAAAGGCGATGATGAAGTGCTGGCATAAATAATGCATACTGCATCTGCCAGGGAGTTTTTTCGATCGCTCTCAACTTCACAGCAGCTGCCATTGGAGAAGAGAGCCGAGCCTAGCGCCTGCTCTCGACACAGCTGCCTGTCGAGGGCACTTACTGAGATTTGCCAGCACAGACATCTTCCTTCTGTCTGCTGGTGTGAGGCGGGGTGGTGGGTTGGGGAGTTGGAGGCCATGCACGAGTGGATCGATAATCGCGTAAAAAAAGGTGTTTACTGTATCTGGTGCAATATTGCACTATATTAACACATAACCACACATGTACACAAGCAGTGCAGCGGAGTGATAACTCAGCGGAGTGAGAAGATTGAATGAGAATAAAAGCTCCGTGGTCCCTTAATCGAGAATGAAAAGTGCTCGACCAGTGCAGGACTTTGGAATGTGAGAAAGGCGATTCATTACACACCTTGAGGTCAGCCTAATCTCTCTCACACACTCTCTTGCATTAGGAGTGAATGCGGCAGCCGTAAGTAAGTACGCGGCAGAGAGACTTTGGAAGTCATCAGATGGAGTTTCCTGCTGTTAACTAGCCGAAGTACTGTAGGGTCCAGACATCACCATCAACCACATGGTGTCACATGAAACGTGCACAAATAAATCAATGATATTAAATTACACTTAAATACAAGTTTTCAGCACCTCTTCGGTCAGGTGTGTTATTCTTTCTGACATGATTAATAATAATAATAGTAATAATAATAAAAATAAATAATAATAATAATAATAATTATTATTATTATTATAAAAATATAACTACTGAAAATTTAGTAGTTATATTTTTTAGCAAAATCACACAGATGACAGAAAGGACAGACAAGGATTGTTCTCCCTGTTCCAGTCCTGTTCATCATCTTCCTCATGTTAGAAGTCAGTGCGTAAAGACAGTAATAAGTTGTACCATGCACGCGCGCGCACTTGGGTATATTGTGCGTCATCGCTCGTGCGACAATTCTGTTCTAAATCAATGAAGTTTCTTGCCTTTTGCAGAGACACAGGCAGGTTTCCGCGGTGCGAGTCGGTCTCTGATGCGCCGCCGTTTAACGCCGGTAAGCCGTTAGAGCGCAGGTGCGCCGGTCCGCTGCGCCTCAGGCTGCGCGATGCCTGGACGCTTCTCTTCACCACAATATAAATAACTCGGCTCAAAGAAATGACCTAAAAAAAGAAAGAAAGAAAGAAAGAAGCCGAAACACACACACGTCTCCCGACAGCCCGATTACCGGGACAGAGAGAGAGACAGGGAGACAGAGAGCGCGCGCAGATTGCCGGGGCTCCTCCACCGTTAGAGGCGCAGCGCTCAAACAAAGAGGTGCCGCTTTACTGACAGGAGGCTCTAGCCCCTCCCCCCAGGCGCACAAACCACGCCCACACAGCAACGACCACGCCTCCAAGCGACCAGTATTCAATACCATCCTCCAAGCAGATGTGATGTAATAAAACCTTAATTGCATCTTATAACATCGTTTCTCATTTTCAGTGATGAAGTGATCATCAGAACGATGCTGTTCGGTTAAATGCGTACAGAACAGGCACAGTGAACAAATCAGCAAAGCGTAAGAAGAAAAAGCGTAAGAAAAGAGACTCAATTCACTATAAAACCCAGAGCATTTTTAGTTATTTTTATTTATTTATTTTTATTTTTATGAACATGTAGGGATCAGGATTGTGCAGTATAGAGTGACATATCGGTCTTTTTTTTTTTTCTTTTCAGCACAACATGGACAGTACAGAACTGAGCAAAACAATTTAACGGGTCACATGGGCAAAGAAATACAGGTAGCACAGTTACACATGAGCATGTGTTTTTATAGTTTTTTTTTTTGTTGTTGTTATTTCTATGAAAAATTACCAAAAAAAAAACAATAATTCACTCATTTTGAGAGGTTTACCCCATTTGCCCCATTTGTCTGTAACAGTAAAATATACACATTATTTAAAGTAATGGTACCTTTCCCTGACATATCTGAAACCCCAAATGCACAGTTTGATGTCAGAAGCATATATATATATATATATATATATATATATACACACACACACTGTCATTTACCTATGCCTAAACATGTATTGTGCCACTTGAGGTTTAATGGGTAAAAAGTGCATTTCAAATAATATGTTTTTATTATATTATATTATATTATATTATATTATATTATATTATATTATATTATAGTTATCTTTTTGCTTGAGGAGGACAGCTGAGGTTGTCGCATCAGAATTTCACTACACACTGATCAAATATTTATTTTGGGAAAATTTCCAAAAATTACAAATGTCCGTTTTGTGTATTGTGCCCACGTTCCCAGATCAATCCTGATTTTGTTTTCTTTTTTAACAACGCTCACTAACTTGCATGTTTCATGCTCCAAGGAGAAACAGACAGCGGACAGATGGAAATTCAAGGACTCCCCAGTCAAAAAGGCTCAGACAAGTTTTTCAAATATGCCGATGATGTAACTTAATGCAAGAACAATGACCTCGTCCTTAACGCCTCCGTTAAACTAGGGGACTAATGATAAAACTTTCACAAGGATCCCAAACCCATCACAGAATCATTTAAATTCAAAGCAATGCATCGCACATAAACAGGACTTGAATACAAGCATCATCATCATCATAATCATCCAGAAGGTCTTGCCTTTATTAAAGCTTTATTTTCTCAGACGGCTAAAGAGTTAAGTAGATGCAATTCATACAATTTTATTCATAAGTTGTTTTGATGCTGTGAATCAAGTGTTTGATATGAAAATCATCTTCACTATGAATGCAAGAAAAGAAAAATCCTAGCCAGTGGAAATATCTTGAGTATGAGCAAATGTATCTAATATTTCTTATAATGAGAGTATTAGAAATTAAATACAAATAATTTCTAAGTAAAATCAGTGATTTATAATTTTAAATGATTCTGCCAGTTTGTAGATAAACTGATTCTATCCTTTCGGCAGATAATTTAGGGGGAAAATGCAATTATAAGAACTATCTGTTATTAAACAGGAATATTTCAAGCTTGTAATAAGAAATGTGAAATTTTTTTAAAAGCTGACACATTATAGGAAATCCTAGATTCCCTGAAAAATCAATTTTAGATTTTGCTCATAATTTAGGCCAACTAGAAAGGACTTGGCAACCATTTCATTTGGTGGTGAAGTGGTTAGTAATGTTGCCTCACAAGTCCAGGTTTTGTATCCTAAATCCCTCTTAGTTTATATTCTCCCCATATCTTCCTGTTCCAGAAGGTGTACCTAATAAATTGGCCAGTGTACCTTCTGCATTACTCTGCTTTAAAAAAAAAAAACATTTTAAGGGAATGACTTCCAGAATTTCTCTAGTTACATCGAAATTACATATGTGTGAATATGTACAGTACAGTATGTGCATTGTGTCCTGCCATAGCTGGCATCTCACTGCCAGTGTTGCAGATGTTCCAGATTCACCTTGACCCTTTGCATGAAAGCATGCTTACTAAAGATGAATGATGAAATACCTTACGGAAAGGATGAAAGAAATGCCCTCTGACATCTTGTATTCCAACTGTTCCCTTTGAAAACAGAAAGAGATGAATGCACACAGGAAAAGGCTTGTACGCTTTACACCAAAACATTTTGCTGGCGGTTTACTGTCTTTGAATTTATTTATTTATTTATTTATTTACCATTAATAATTGATATGCTGTCTCTGCCTTTATCCATTGTTTTGTACAACACACACAACCTTAATTATTCTCCAAGGGTTATTTGAAGAGTTAAGGGTTCTTCAACTACGCTGCTGAAATTGAATTCTTAAATTGGTGAGAAAGTGTTGATTCATCGTCTATAAGAGCAGCTAAGCCGAGTCACAGGTTTAATGCAATGCACTTGGTAAAATGTAAAATAAATGATTTTTTTTCTATAATAAAAATAAATTCAGAGATTGATGGTTGTTCAAGCTAATTGAATATACAGTAAAAAAACATATTAAAACGATGAGTTGTTGAGATGAGACTTTTATTTAACATTAACTGAAGGAGTCTCCAGCGTCAGCACGTTGCACCATCAGTAGGTTTTCTAGCACAGACCAGTCTTCAAAAGGAGCAGCTTCAAGTTCCTGTAGGGCGAAGAAAGAAGTGTCCTTCACATCGACAGTAGACATGTGGAAGAGGGTGGACAGCACTTTGGAAAGTTGTGGTTGGTTGGAGATGTTTCTCAAAGGAATCACTTGTTAATGTTTATGATATGACAGCAGAGCTGGATGGATTATTATTATTATTATACACTCACGGGTCACTTCATTAGGCATACCTGTTCAACTGCTCACAAAAACACAAATATCTAATCAGCCAATCATTTAGGTCAAGACAATCTGAAATTCAAACCAATCCTCAGAATGGAGAAGGAAGGTGATTTAAGTTACTTTGGTTGTTTGTGTCAGACAGGCTGAGTACTGTATGTCTGAAACTGCTGATCCGCTGGGATTCACACGCAGCCATCACCAGGGTTTACAGTGAATGGTCTGAAAAGGAGAAAATATCCAGTGAGCAGCAGGTCTCTGGGCAAACACGCATTGTTGATGCCAGAGGTCAGAGGGGAATGGCCAGACTGGTTCGAGCTGATAGAAAGGCAACAGTAGCTCATTACAACTGAGCTACTGTATGCTGCAGAGCATCTCTGAATGCACAACTTGTCAAACATTGAAGCGGATGGGTTACAGCAGCAGCCGCTCCTGTCAAGAACAGAGGTTACGTTTCACCTGGCTTCACCAGAATTGGACAATAGAAGATTGGAAAAAACACTGCCTGGTTGGATGAGTCCCGAGTCGTATGGTAGACGTTCGGATGGTGGGGTCAGAATTTGGCATCCGTCATGCCTTGTATCCATGTTTCAGGTTGGTACTGGTGAGAGGGAGATATTTCCCTGGCACACGTTGGGCTGCTTAGCCTTAGTACCAATTGAGCATGGATTAAATGCCACAGCCTAATTGAGTATCGTTGCTGAGCATGTCCATCTCTTTATTTGGACTTGAAATAATCTCAAATCGATTTGAAGAATGTGACAGTGAGTTCACTATGCTCAATTGGCCTCCAGTCCCCAGATCTCAATCGGACAGAAAACCTTTGAGATGTGCTGAGAACCAACCCAGGACTAGGAAGGTGTACCTAATAAATTGGCAATGTAGCTTCTGTGTTATTCTGCTTTTTGTTTGTTTTTGTTTTTGTTCAAAGGAATGACTTAGTATTAGGGTTCTACATACAGTACAGTAGAATAGAATCCAGAGGACAGACAGACAGACAGACAGGCAGACAGAAAGATGATATGGATTGATACATATTTCACTTTTGTGTTGGCTCGGATGCTTTTATGTAGGCTTTCATTAAAGAAGAATTTGGCACATGTTGTAATATATTTCAAGCCGGTCTTGAGAACTGGGTCTCAGGGGCCTGAATATATCCATCAGTCATGAGAAGCGTAATGGGGGTAATGGCCTCCGAATTTAGTGGAAATGAGGCTTATGATAGGAGAGGCATTACTAAAAGCCGGCGTGCGCCGGCAGCGCTCTGGGCACCCGTGAGGAGGGTTATTTAAACCGAACGCGTTTCATGTCTCGCAGAAGGCATTCCGTACTCCGCGCTCCAGATGGTTCCGATGTCAGCTTTTTCCGAAAGACTCTACATACAGTATCTCCAAGCAACAGGATCAAAACCTAGTGGCCTGAAGGATGTTCCTCCATTAATACGGCTCTACGTGTCCGATCATTTTAACGCTATAGTAAGTGCCGCATGCTTGTTTTAATTAGCGGCGGAACAAAGTTGCAGGATCAAGATAGCGTGTTGGAGTGTTATGCTCTTTGTGGGTCTACACCGCTGCGAAATCCCACACGATAAATCCTATAGAACAACCAGGAAACACTAGGATAGGCCAATTAATAATGACTGATTAACACTTCCCGACATCATCAGACTTTAAAAAACCCCCACCGACACTGTCTGATGTCTGATACATCTATATTTTTTTTTTTCGAGAGCATCACTGGATTTGTGTCATCCAATTTAGTAGATATACCACTTTGTCTGGAGTGGTATTAGCGTCTATTTAATAACTCCCAATAAAAAACATCGAGGCCATTCTTTGGAAACAACATTACATGCCATAAAAACCACTCAAGATGAAATGCAGTGATGTCCCATGGCTTACTCCCACTGCGATCCTTCTCTCAGCCTGATATCCTGCACAGTGTGTAGCTCGGAACAATAATCTCACACTGAGCCTGCCTGGAGTGTGTGTCCAGCTACGAAGATATTAACTGAAATATACACTCCTTCTCCTTTGAATACTTTCACTGGAAATGTTCGTTTTATGTTGTTGTTTTTTTGTTGTTGTTGTTGTTTTTTTTCACCACAGTGGAATAAAAATCGTGGGTCCTGTTTTGAGGCTTATCATAAAATCGGTGAAGTTATTGCAGGAAGACTTGAAGTAGAGAACTGCTGACTGCTCGAAGACACAATCCTCCCACTGCTGCCCAATGCATGCGCACACATCCAGAAAAAGACGGAGAGGGGGGAGGATGAATTTTGGATATGTAAAAAAAAAAAAAAAAAAAAAAAAAGCATCCTAAGGGCAATCAATATTTACACCAAGGAAAGTTCTCAGTAAGTTAAATTTCTTTGAAATAACCTGCCTATAGTTCGTGCCGGCTTATTTATTGTTAGAGGATTTTTACAGTAGCAGCGTGTAGACCACTAATGAAAGCAACCACCTCTTTAAACTGGCCGATCGAAAATCCCAATCGATTGGACTTCTTGCTTTCAACTGCAATATGATTTGCAATATGATGCAGCATGCAAGCAAGAAACAGAGTCCAGTGTAATAAACTGATCTACAGGTTTGAATAACTCAAATGAACAGTTAATAGCAGCTTGTTTTTATTTTTAAGCTGACAGTCAACAACAGTCCTAGTTGTGATTACAGCAATCAAAGGAAATTAGTCTTGATTTAACATGAGTTTCACCCACAGTGTGCCCTGGTCGTATTTTTATCTTGTTTTTTTATTTGACTTGCTTTATACAGTCTACAGGGATCATAAAGTCCAATTCGCTTTAGATGAGAGTTTTTTTGGAAGCATTACAAACAGTAACATACTGTATAACTCACACATATACTCACCTAAAGGATTATTAGGAGCACCTGTTCAATTTCTCATTAATGCAATTATCTAATCAACCAATCACATGGCAGTTGCTTCAATGCATTTAGGGGTGTGGTCCTGGTCAAGACAATCTCCTGAACTCTAAACTGAATGTCACAATGGGAAAGAAAGTTGATTTAAGCAATTTTGAGCGTGGCATGGTTGTTGGTGCCAGACGGGCCGGTCTGAGTATTTCACAATCTGCTCAGTTACTGGGATTTTCAAGCACAACCATTTCTAGGGTTTACAAAGAATGGTGCGAAAAGGGAAAAACATCCAGTATGCGGCAGTCCTGTGGGCGAAAATGCCTTGTTGATGCTAGAGGTCAGAGGAGAATGGACCGACTGATTCAAGCTGATAGAAGAGCAACCTTGACTGAAATAACCACTCATTACAACCGAGGTTTGCAGCAAAGCATTTGTGAAGCCACAACACGCACAACCTTGAGGCGGATGGGTTACAACAGCAGAAGACACCACCGGGTACCACTCATCTCCACTACAAATAGAAAAAAGAGGCTACAATGTGCACGAGCTCACCAAAATTGGACAGTTGAAGACTGGAAAAATGTTGCCTGGTCTGATGAGTCTCGATTTCTGTTGAGACATTCAAATGGTAGAGTCAGAATTTGGCGTAAACAGAATGAGAACATGGATCCATCATGCCTTGTTACCACTGTGCAGGCTGGTGGTGGTGGTGTAATGGCGTGGGGGATCTTTTCTTGGCACACTTTAGGCCCCTTAGTGCCAATTGGGCATCGTTTAAATGCCATGACCTACCTGAGCATTGTTTCTGACCATGTCCATCCCTTTATGACCTCCATGTACCCATCCTCTGATGGCTACTTCCAGCAGGATAATGTACCATGTCACAAAGCTCGAATCATTTCAAACTGGTTTTTTGAACATGACAATGAGTTCACTGAACTAAAATGGCCCCCACAGTCACCAGATCTCAACCCAATAGAGCATCTTTGGGATGTGGTGGAACGGGAGCTTCGTGCCCTGGATGTGCATCCCACAAATCTCCATCAACTGCAAGATGCTATCCTATCAACATGGGCCAACGTTTCTAAAGAATGCTTTCAGCACCTTGTTGAATCAATGCTACATAGAATTAAGGCAGTTCTGAAGGCGAAAGGAGGTCAAACACCGTATTAGTATGGCGTTCCTAATAATCCTTTAGG
The DNA here is from genome assembly GCA_030347435.1 of Clarias fuscus. Lineage (NCBI taxonomy): Eukaryota > Metazoa > Chordata > Actinopteri > Siluriformes > Clariidae > Clarias > Clarias fuscus. The sequence goes on along the minus strand of CM059231.1, from coordinate 7,966,106 downwards.
TGAGTGTATATACAGCGCATATATACTTGGCAGTTATTACCACCTTTTTGGGCCATTCAGGGAGTTCCTGGGAGGCCAGTGCTCAGTGAATGAAAGCTCCTGCTCTTTGATGCGGAGGCACGGCACGAGCCTCACGGAGAGAATGCGGAAGTGGAGAGCTGGCGCGCGCTGAGTGCAGGTCTGATCCGCGGTGAATAATCGTGATCGTGGGTGTGCGTGGTTGAAAGTCCAAGAAAGTCTGTGATCCAGAATCGTGGTCGCAAAACGAGAGCAAGGGTCGATATCCAGAAAACCGAGAAAACAATAATCCAAAAACGTGCGACGTGAGTGAGATCCGTGAAGCAAGGCGTGGGTCGAGATCTGAAAGTCAAGGTAGAAATAAACGCTGGAAAACTGAGCATGAGAGCACACAATAATCTGGCAAGGAGTGGTTGTTTGGTGGAGAGTATATATAGAGTGAAGTAATGAATGGAGATGAAGAACAGGTGTGCTTGAGCCGGTGAATGAGGCGGCAAAACGGAAGCACAGAAATGGAGTGTGGAATGGAGTCACAAATGATCATCATTTGTTTTGACAGGTGGGCGTGACCTGGCGTGCTGTGACAAACACATAATGTTTATTTCCTTATTTCTTTTCCTTTTTTTTATCTTTATTTTTTACTGCTTATTAATTCATTTCATTTTCCATCACAAATAAGTATTTCATAAATATCTCAGCAGAGCTGACACCTACAGTTAAATCCAAAATCTAAATATGATCTACAATTTCAGCATTACCTACTTGATCTCTAGATATGGCTTTAAGCCAAAAAAAAAAAAGCAGTTATTCCGCTACAGCGACAGCTGCTTTACTGACAGCTCAATATGTTTTAATAATAACAATTCATCTTCCATTAACAGCCTGGACTCAGTTGGCAGTAAAATAAGGTCTGGCCACTAAAATCCACTTTAATATACTGTACTGTATGACACTGCATACACTCTGTGCTAGAGATATATGAGGGGGCGTTCAAGTCAAACCGGAACTTGTAATGAAATTTCTCGTGAATGGAGGCATAAAAACAAAGCAATTTAGGAACTTTTCAAGAGATTTTAAGCGCAGTACGATGATGAGACTCTTAGCTCTCTCCAGTAAAATATTTGAATGGTGCAAACGTTTTAAAGAAGGACGTATGATGATTCCGGCCGAGGTTCCCGTGAATGATCACTGAGTTAAACGTCTGATCCTTGAAAAACGACGGATAAATTGTCTCCAAGCTATGAAAGAGACACATCTGTCTTTGGGAACCATACTGTACACACAATTCACAAACACCACTTGCAGCACATTACAGGCACTTGGCTATTAAGGGAGTTCCTGGGAGGCCAGTGTTTCAAACTTGAAGCAGGCAGATCATGGATCCAGTGTACTGAGAAAAATAGCAGAACGGTAGGATAAGGCCATTAGCGTAGCAGGGGATTATATACTGCAGAGTAATAAGTGGAGTTTTTAACTGTATTCTGCACAATCAAAAGTCCCGGTTTGACTCGAATGCCCCTTGTATAATACGCCATCCAGGAAATCGTCCAATCCAGAAGACAAGTCACGGGGAGAAGCCTCCACATCAGTGAAACACCAGAGGAGGTACGATTCACACCAACATCCCTCAGGCAAGTGGGCCGTGCACTAATTAATCTGTTAATGGATGTTATTAGTCTTTCTGCTGGAATCCCAACAGCTGGTTATTAATATGTACAGTGCATCTGGATGTAGCTTAGAAGAACCAGAGAGAAAGACAAAGTAATCATACAAAGTGTGAAGTGGAGAGAGGGAGGGGGGGGGGGGGGGGGGGGGGTAGATCAGACTGCACTATGTTCCGAGGAAGAGAACTGTAAATACATTAGACTTTCTCCTAATTGTAGCACTCAGCAGCTATGACTTCACACCAGTCAGATACAAAAGAACACAAAATCTTAAACTAACATTGCAATATTCCAAATCTAACCTCATGGCCATCACTAGTTTAGAATTCATAGGAATTTCTCACGAGGTTAGTTTTTCTCCATCAGACAGCCCTCTGAAATGGGGCTCTGGTGACCCAAAAGTTCATTTTATAGATTTTTATTGGTGCTGTAGCTCACATATAATTTCATCTGCTCACTCCCACAGCCAGAGGACTGTTATTGTTATCTAAGCTACCTGCTCCTAGCACTACATATTTCACCAACATGGAAGTAAAAGTCAGTATCGGGTTTTGGCTCAAACTATTTAGCTGCGAGGTACGAAGCAATAAGCCAGAGAGGTTGCTATAGCACAATCAATAATTCTTTTGATGTTTAGGGGTGGTAAGAATGCAATGTCAGAGAATGCCAAATATAGCGGTTGTTTAAAAGACAAATGAATAGGCTAATACACAACAACAATAATGTGATACCATATTATATTAATACATTATGAGTATCATCATTACATAATAAATTTTTACTCACACCTAGTATTTGTGTACTGTATTTATTAAGTCATATGGCAGTTCATGAATCTACACACAGCCCCCCCCCCCCCCCCCCCCCCCTCCCCAAAAACATCATCTGCTCATCATTCTGGGAACCCAATCTCCACAGTAAAACATGGTGATGGTAGCATCAATATAACTTTGGCCACTTCTTGATTTTTGTACTAATTCTCTCCTTAACTTTTATTGTCTGTCTATTGTAACAAATTCCTTACATTAATAAATGATTATTGGCGTATTCATATCGACTCTTTTTGCAGTCTACAACATGAGTACGTCACAGTGCTAGCTAGACGTAAAAAAAAGATGCACATAGAAATATATGGGGTGTTCAAGTCAAAACCTTTGATTGTGCAGAATGCTTATGTTTGTAGTGAATACTTCTTATCACGTAAGGTTTAATAAATTACACATCCATTCATCCATCTACGTAGGAAACTCTGTAGTCCAACTGGGGACCGTGGAGGGAAATGTAGTATGACCGTAGTAGTAGGCTTCACCCACTAAAAAAAATCACAGTGCTTATAAGCACCAATAAAGGTCTATTGCGATCACATCACATGTTAGTTACATACAGGTCAACTCTAGTCAACTCATTGTGTCACTTCTAATGAACATGTTTTATGAGAAAATCATTTTTGTATTTATTATTATTATTATTATTATTATTATTATTAAAACATATTTTGCAGACTATGAAGAATTTTTATTTTCCAAAAGTTCAACACTACAGGCGATTTTTTTAAATATAGGTTTATAGTATTTAATCCCAGTAAAGTCCATTTCAGTTTCAAATTCTAGCAATACAGAATGAAATGAAAAGTTCAAAGGAGTGAATATGTATGCAAGACACTACAGTATATATTATGTATATTCCAATAATAGCCCATTTTCTGGGTTTTTTTTTTTTGCCCATCACACAGTAATTCTCCTGACACAGTATGAATCGCAACCTTTTCAAAATGTCAAAAAGTCTCTCCATCTCCAACGGCGGAAACAATAGTAAGTGGACCCATAAGTTGGAGAAGGCAGCCGGTCACCCACAGCTGACCTGAAAGCAACAATGGATTGCGAGAAGAGAGCTGGTGAAAAATGAATTTGAACTCAAATGCCAGAAAATAGCCTCTGAATGAATCACTTAAAATATTGAACACTAAAAGGTTTTATAATGTAAATGTAAAAGAGTTATTGTTATTCTTTAAACAGTGCACAAGGCTATACATTAGCTATTTGGTACAAGTTCGCAATTACTGTCTCACATTAATTAAATCGCATTCTTTTAGATTTTCCCAGATTGCTGATGCACAGTGGAGCTGTTACCCCTGAGGGCGGCTGTTTGCTAACTCAGAGATCCCATAAATGATTAAATATGCTATACATCCCCCAGCTGTACTGTATATCTCAATAGCACCATGTTTTATTCATTAATTGTTCAACAACCTGTAGTTTGTGTCCGGTTTGTGCTATTAAAATAAAAGAAATAAAATATGAGCTGTTTTTGCATTGACAGGACCTATAAGGGCAGACTATAGAAAGTGTGGCTTCGAGTACACATACAGTATTAAGGTGTAGGTAAGCCTTCAGGTACGTTTACCCTGTAGCCTAATATTTGTCAAAAAATCTGAATAATAGCTTGATTGGAACACAGTCCATCTTGTCAGAACACCCTGACTCGTTCCGCCTTGATCAAAAAGAATTTTCTAATGGGATAAGAGGTGTAAACCGTTAATAATCTGTTTAACAGGTTAATATTAGTCGTGGAAACGCTTGATCTGATTGTTTCTCTCTTGCTGGAATAAATATATTGCACGTTTGCATCATGGTGGGGTAACGATAGGGGATTTGACGAGTTTCCAGGAGTAGAAATTTTCGTTCCGTTCATGATTGGCAAACTCGATAAGAACAACTCTTTCCCATCAGTCTTTGCTTTCACACACTGGGTCTCTGGCTGTGGAAAGAGCACTGATTGGCTCGCAATTTCATGCTCAGTAAAGCATCTAATCAATCATAGACGAGACTGGATTCTTGTAACCAATCAATACAGAAGAAGAAAAACCTAACCTCAAAGTTGAAGACAATATTCTATTCTTCTGCTATATTTCCAGCAGATTAAACTATATTTGTGTGTTCAAGCCAAACCGGAACTTTTGATTGTGCAGAATGCTCATGTTTCTAGTGCGCACTTATGATTAGGTAAGATTTAATAAAGTAACCATTCATCCATCATCAATTCATCCATCCATTATCAATCCATCCATCCATCCATCATCAATCCATCCATCCATCATCAATCCATCATCAATCCATCCATCCATCATCAATCCATCCATCCATTATCAATCCATCCATCCATCCATCCATCATCAATCCATCCATCCATCATTAATCCATCATCAATCCATCCATCCATCATCAATCCATCCATCCATCCATCCATCCATTATCAATCCATCCATCCATCCATCAATCCATCCATCCATTATCAATCCATCCATCCATCCATCCATTATCAATCCATCCATCCATCCATCCATCATCAATCCATCCATCCGTCCATCCATCCATTATCAATCCATCCATCCATCCATCCATCATCAATCCATCCATCCATCCATCATCAATCCATCATCAATCCATCCGCGATCGCAAATTAGCCTACTCTGCATGTCTTTGGACTGTGGCAGGAAACCCACCAAGCACGCGGAAAACATGCAAACTCCACTTAGCCACTGTGCTGACCTTAATACAGTATGCTCTTTTGAATGTATTTAGATAACACGATTTTATTCAAAAATTGGCAACCAAGAGAAATAATGTTAGTGGATTTCTGTCATATCTATATAGGGGATATATATGGTAATACTGTACCTTTGCTTACGTTTGCTTACGTTTATGTCAAATAAGATTTTGGTAAGCATCACTGTTTATGGTCAGGTTTAAACCTTAATTTATTAACTTGATAATAAACGCTAACTAAAGTAGACAAACAAGAAATACTTGGCTAAAGAGAAACAGAGGGCTTATAAGTCATTAGATACCTACAACTACTGTATGTCGTCAATGAACATGAACAAGACTTCAAATACAGCAATTTAAGAGAACGAGTTATCAGTTTGTGATAGAAAACAGTACAGACCCATTTCGTCTACTGTACTGTAGATGCTTGCTTTCATTATCGGGTAGGCGTAGATCGTTAGAAGCCAAACCTAACTTCAAAGTTGAAGAAAAGATTCTTCTGCTATATTTCCAGCAGATTTAATGATATTTCCAGCGAGCAGAACCACTTCACCCATGTCAAAAATATTATGATTATATTCTATATTATATATAAATGCTTTGAGCATGTGAACGCCCATTTTTTTTTTTCATATCAGCGTCCATGTAAACAGTTCAATCTCCAAACGGAAGGATTTTAAACAGTTGTCTATGTCTATGAATATGAGTGTTTTCAGTGCTATGGTTCTCATAGTGTTCTTCATTAGTTTACTATCAAGACAATTTTGAGCTAGCTACCTACAGGTATAGGAACTTAAAATATGTCTGATATAGCAGTTGACGCACCAAACAAAAACAATCTGAAAAAAAAACGAGAGCAAAGCCTTTGCGAACAATGAACCAGCCTGTATCTGGATTTTACGCATTGTGTCGTTTCATCAGCAGGTCAAAAGCAACAGCGACAACGAATGTCTGGTTTACGGCACCTCGTTTCAGATTCGTTCGACTTCGCTCGGTTCGTTTGTCAGCAACAGAGAGAACGCTTAGGAGACGAATGAGAACGGCTTTGAACCAGGGCTTTCCAGCATGCAATCCTGGCTGGGGCTTAAACAAATGGCAAATGTTAATTAGATTTTAATTTGAGCTTCATCTGCATGAGTTGTGGGCCTGCATGAGTAATAGCTCAGGGGAAAGAAAAACCCGGCGCTGCTGCTTTCGCTGTGAGAAAATGGGTTTACTGTGAGAAACTACAAAAGAAGAAAGGATCTCAAATGACTGAATGAAAAGTGCAAGGCTGTTTTGAAAACCTATTTGAAGCTTATCAATGTGCCAGAGCTGTATACAGTAAGTGCATTGTATTTGCATTGTTTTGTCGCGGTGTTTTTGTGATATTCTAATGTAACTCTTGCTACGCTTGTGTGTTATTTTCTTGTCTTTTTGTTTATTCAAAAAGTCTAAAAAAAAAAAAGAAAACAGCAAGAAAGGTTATGTTTTACTGCCAGTGAGCAGTCGTGTATCTCCTGTAACTGAAGGCAACTATTCGCAAATGTGTGTAAGTGTAATGCTGTACAGTAGTTTCCATAAGCAGCTGTTATTTAGTGTTTATTAAGCTTTTATTTGTAAGTGATTTTCAACATAGAATATAATAAATCAGATTAAACCGTTTAAAGAATGACATGCATCAAGCCTTTTTTTTTTTTTTTTTTTTTGCAAAGTTGTATTGTAAAGATAAAGGCTACATTTTGCTAAGAAATAAGAAAATTAGTTGAGTTTTTGCAAAGATTTAGCAACAACAGGGTTAGGGGTTAAGGTTAATTAAGAGCACTTCATTAGCATGTTGTTAATCATGTTTATCTTGTGTTTTCTTTTCATGCAACATGGTTAAGATTATCTGCTATAAACTTTATTAAATTTTTGGTGCTTGTATATCTGAGGAATATGTCATGCCTTTTGTAGATGTATTGTAAGAAAGTAGACATTTTCCTTTTTTTTCACAATTTATCTACAAAAAGGGTTGAGTTTTGTTGCCTCACCCTTCCATGGTTAGGGATTAAAATTTTACCTCTGTTCCTGTACAGTACAGACACAGTCACAAAAACAATTGATCAAGCGCTACAAAGAAACCGGCTCGCATGCGGACCGCCCCAGGAAAGGAAGACCAAGAGTCACCTCTGCTGCGGAGGATAAGTTAATCCGAGTCACCAGCCTCAGAAATCGCAGGTTAACAGCAGCTCAGATCAGAGAGCAGGTCAATGCCACACAGAGTTCTAGCAGCAGACACATCTCTAGAACAACTGTTAAGAGGAGACAGGCAACAAGCAGAAGAGACTTGTTTGGGCTAAAGAACACAATAAAGAAAACTCTTTGAATGGGAAGGTGTGTCCAAACTTTTGGTCTGTACTGTATGTGAGTTTGCATGTTCTCCCCATACCTGGTGGGTTCCCTTTGGGTACTCAAGTTTCCACAGTCCAAAGATCGATGTTTCTAAAATGACTTTAGTGTGTGATTAGGTGTGTCAGTAAGTGCTCTGTGCCCTGTGATTTGTTGACACCCCCTTTCAGGGCGTACCCCACTTCATACACCATCCCCTGTCGATCCCCGGGACAGGCTCTTGGCTCCTTACAACCCTACACATGGAAAAATCTTCAAACCGTCTGACATAGTTTACATACAACACAAACATCATATATTCTTGATAAACATGTTGACATACAGTACACTATTGGGCCACATTTGTTGCTTCTGTTAATGAAGGAACGTCTATGAAACCCATCACATCAAATACTGTAAGTCACTGCTATAATTTACACTTTACCTAATACCGCATTTTCCCCTAGGGGATGCAAACTTCTTTCCACAAGGTTTAGGAGTGTGTTTAAGGGAATCTTGACAATTCTTTCAAAAGCGCATTTGTGAGGTCAGACACTGATGTTGGACGCTCATCCATGTCTTTATGGACCTTGCTTCTGCACTGGTGTGCAGTCATATTGGAATAGCAAGGGGCTATCCCTAAATTGTTGCCACAAAGTTGGGAGCATAAAATTGTCCAAAATGTCTTTGTATGCTAAAGCATTAAGAGTTCCTTAACTGGCCTGCACAGAGTTCTGACCTCAACCTCAACTTGGAATGAATTGGAGGGGAGACTGTGAGCCAGGCCTTGTCGTCCAACATCACAAGATGGTGTCTGACCTCACAAATGCGCTTTTGGAAGCATGGTCAAAAATTCCAATGAACACACTCCCAAACCTTGTGGAAAGCCTTCCCAGAAGAATGGAAGCTGCTGTAGCTACAAAAGGGGTGGATTAAGAATGGGATGTTGCTCAAGTTCATATGCATGCGAAGGCAGGCGAGCCAATACTTTTGGCAATATAATGTGTGTCTCTATATTAAAAACCTTTCTTCTATTGTATGAATCTGTATGATGTGATAGCACTGACATTGGTGTGTGTGTGTGTTTGTGTGTGTTTTAGAGGCAGAGGCGTAATGAAATTACACCCCCACACACACACACACATGCTTACACTTTACACAGCACACACCAAACCCCCCAATTAGGCTCTGAGGTATAGGGGTGTTTAGTATTCACATCATGAGCAGCCCTTGCAAGAGTACGCTTCAGTTGAGTCACTGTGTGTGTGAAGTACCCCTCGATGGCAGCTGGGCCCTTTGATGCGTGACCTATCTTTGTACAGTTGTAATACCCATCATCATCTGGGACTGCCTCTGCCTTGGTGATACACAAGTGGCTGCTTATGTTCGCACACGAAATCCATGGTGGGAAAAAATTCCGGATGGAGAGACATACTGAGAGCTTAAACGCTTAATGCATGGCGGAGAAGTCTACATTCCTGTTGGGCTCAAACTGACAAGTTCGAGGAAAAGTATGAGTATGGGAGAGTGTTTTAGTAACTTAGACTTTACTGGCTAGGGAATCGATAGAGGATTCTTACTTCCGTTGTATGGAAGTACATATCGATTAGACATTCTGTGGACTACTAATGAAGACCAACCAGTGACTAGGCTCTTCAGTTTGTGAACAGCTACATTCATACAAAAGTATTCGGCCAAATCTGCAATGACATTGTATTCAAACACATAAAGTTCAAAATGGAGTTAGTCCCCATTTTGCAGCTATAACGGCTTCCACTCTTCCTGGAAGGCTGTCCATAGGATTTAAGTGTTTCTGTGGGAATTCGTGCCCATTCATTTTGTAAAGCATTCATGAAGTCAGACACTGATGTTGGATGAGAAGTCCTGGCCCGCAATCTCCGGTCCAATTCATCCCAAAGTTGCTTGATGGGGTTGAGGTCTCAGGGCTCGGTGTTCGGGCCAGTCAAGTTCTTCCACACCGAACTCATTAAACCAAGTCTTTATAGTCGTTGCATGTTGGAATAAAAGAGGACCTTCCCCAAACTGTTTGTCACAAAGTTGGAAGCATAGCATTGTCCAAGATGCCTTGGTATGCAGAAGCATTAAGATAGCCCTTCACTGGGGATAAGCAGCCTGATTGATTGATTGAAACACCTGAATTTAATAAGTACCAGGTTTGGTTGAATACATTTATCCATATAGTGTATAAAATTGCTAGGCAAAAGTTTTTAGACAAAAGTGAAATTCAATGTTTTAATGACATTCTCAAATGTAAAAAAAAAAAAAAGGACAATCAGGATAATAAGACAAAATCTGTTATTTTATGCAATGACGCTGCTATACAAGAATCAATATTTAATATGCAGTCTGTTATTCTTGGGCATAGAGTTAAAAAGACGTCTGCAGTACTTTGGTGTTAATCGCTCAATCCATGCTTACGTGATTGCTTCCTGAAGATCATGTACACAAGATGGTCTCTTGACTGCTACTGCATTCTTCACCAGTGTCCAACAGTTTTCTATCGAGTTTAGATCTGGAGATGACCCAGGCCTTGGCTGCAGAAGCTGAGTACTATGCATGGTCACATAGCCAGCTTTTCACTAGTTTCTCATTTAATTAGCACAATTCTTCAGCCGGATAGACTTGAACTAATTAGCTAATTAGTTAGAAATGACCTGTTTAGTGCACAGGGAGAACTACAATACATAACATGTGTTGTCTTAATACTTGTGGCCAACACTGTAGTGCAGACAACCAGTGCAGTTGCTAAAAATACCTAGTGTTAGGTAAGAAATAAAGCACATGGGCTGAGGTGTTGTAGGAAAATAATTGCAGTTGCAAGTGACTCAGTGTGAAACAGAGTTAAGGCTGATTTATGTTTCTGCACCAGGTCTGTGCCGTAGGTCTTGCGTACAGTACTGTAGATACCCTACATCTTAGCACCTCCATAGGGATGTTTGGTAACAGTAGGTCACAGCGGCACAGGACACAACAACATCGATCGATCCACCTGGTTGCTTCTTTTTCTATGCCTTCATTTTTTTAACTGAGTCGAATGTTGAATGAACAGCGACCAAAACGAGAAAACCAAAATCATCTTTCTTTGGTTCAGTGGTCATACTTAACGTCACCTCTGACGTCTTCTGTCATTTCAGTAAATGTAACTGTTGTTCAACAACTATTAGATGTCTACCTCCAATAAGTTGTGCTGTCAAGAAGTGTCATTCATCATTATTTAAAACACACACACATATACACACAAAGTGGCGAAGAGACTTAGCACAGTGGCGTAGAAACCCCACCGCTAGCTTGTTCTTACCACACCGAAACTGATTACAGCGGAACCCCAACATACGAATTTAACTCTTTCTGGAGACGAGTTGCGGTACAAATTTTCCCATAAAAAATAATGCAAATGCAGATGATTAGTTTCAGCCATCCAAAAATATTACCGGGATCACAAAAAAAGTATGTGAAACATCATGTAGCTTTTCAATGTGGGTTGACTCTTTCAGGACAGCTTTCTTAAAAATTTGGAAACTCGTTTAGCTTAGCTTTCCACAGACGCTGCTCCCGGACATACGTGCAACTTAGCCGCCGTTTGGTTTGGTTCATTCGTGCGTTTGTATGCCAAGTTTTAAATCCTTAAGGTGAAAATTTGTAAGGGTGGGCGTTCGTATGCCGAGGTTAAACTGTATTTTCAAATAGCAAAACATATTATTTCATAAATATTTAAAATATTAAACATTTTTGGATATAGATCCTTGTATTTTGGGCCACGCTGTTTAAAGGAAGGCAACGTTAGCACGCTAGATAATTTTGCCAAAATCAGTAGTTAGTTAGCCAGCTAATTTACAGTGGTACTGGTACAGTGGCATTACGAACGCCCCACCTTAAGAATTTTCACCTTAAGGAATGAAATTTAGCAAGAAACGAGCTAACAAGCTAACAAAGTTGCGCGTACGTCCGGGAGTCGTTCAAAACTTGTTGCGTCAATGAAAAGCCAAGCAAAGTCAGATGTTTTTGTGGGATTTTTTTTTTTTTTTGGATTTTGTTTGTTGATTTAGTAAAGACCTAGCAACCTGGGTGCCAAGAATGTGAACAAGGACGGTAGCAAGAAGCAAAGGGAGACGCTTTCAATTTTGTTGTTAAAGCAGCCAAGAGAAATCAAAAATTAAGGTTAAGTGAGGTTTAATGGTTTAATGGTTCTATTTATTTCATATTTTACTTTACTTACGTGTCTTTTCTAAATGTTTTGATTGTTTTCATATTCAATAATATAATTATAGTGCTGGAAATTGGTGATATTGGTAATATTTTGGGGTGGCTGGAATGGATTATCTGCTTTTACATCATTTCCTATGAGGAAAATGTGTTTCACAATAGAAATTTTCGATTTAAGAATGCATTAAATTCGTATGACGTGGTACCACTGTAAAGTCACACAGTCCATGTTAAAAGGTAATACAGTAGTAAGCTGAAAACCGTTTCAGATTAAATGTGTAGATATGCAAATATGTACAAACACACTGTAACTGACAATGTCTTAAGTCAGATGACATCAATCTTATAGTGTGATCTCTTTTCGATTATAGCAGTTGGCCATTATGTCAAAATACGAGGAACATGCCTACATGATGCTTGTCAGCTTCAGTGTTTTGCTATGGAGACATCTCTACCGTCCATAATGTAGTCTGCTATCTTCTTAGACAGTACAGTTTATTTACATTTGGGAGATTTATATTATACATTCAACCACATATTGATGTATGTCAAATAGGCAAATCGCTTTTGCCCTCGAATTCTTTTTCATACATTTCCACTTTGTGAAAAATACTGCAAATATGCTGCAATGTGTGTGTGTGTCTGTGTGTGTGCGCGCGCGCATACCTTTATGTGTGCCTGTGTTTATATTATCCCAGGTATGTGTGTGATGCTCATCATAACTGAAGTTTCTGTCGTGTTGCATCACCTTTCCTTCAGCAGGAGTAAAGTATGAGCTCATCGCTCGGTTCTGTGGGAAACTCCACTTCTCCATGTCTGAAGGAGCGCAGACAGAATGGCAAAGGCTAACACACAAAACACCTTTGATTAAAAACCTTGGTTGAGCTTGACAATGTGCTAAAAAGCAGGCAGCCTCTCGCTGGTTAAGAGGCCAATTAATGCCTGTTTGATCCCTTTCATCTCCCTGGTCTCCATTTTCTGTATTTTACAACATTTTGTCTCTCGGCCGCTCTCCAAAGCATGATGTCATGACTTCTGTTTGAATACGCTCCTCGCTTACGACAGCATCGTCTGCATGCGATATTGTAGAGAAACGCTTCGAAACGCTGTATTATTCCTACGCCCGTCAGTCTCCAGGTGCAAGTTTAATTACGACGGGAGTTTATTTACCACCCACTGTGAAGGACCGCTATTTCAACTTCCTGTTGGAAATACATTTCATAACCTTTGTATAGTACACTGAAAATATTTTTGCTATATAATCTGCTCCATTAATATAGCTGTGTACATAGGTGCCTTGTGTATATTCATATTGTAAAGTACATCTGTCATATTAAAAACATAAGGGGGGGGAAAAAAATTCCAGATGCCTAGCATCTGCATCCTATACACATCAGATGATTTTACATCCCACACAAAACACAGCATTTCACCGATGACAGCAGGAAATGACTATATAATTATACTACTATATAATTACAATGATTTTATTTATGCAACATTTATAATAATGAACGCGTATTTATAGTTCTTTTACAGCCCCCTCCGGAAGTAATGGAATAGCAAGATCAGTTCTTTTCTTTCTGCAATCTACTGAAGGCTTTTAAGATGAATATGCTACTTACGCGTAAAGCCTTCATAACGGCTCTAATCTGAGGTGCTGTTTGTTAACTGGTGGTAACTCTTAATGAAGTTCTCCTCTGCAGCAGAGGTAAGTTTTGGTCTATCTCTTGTTATTAGGATGGTCTTCCTGAGAGCCAGTTTGATCATGGTACTTGATGGCTTTTGCAAATGCACTTGACGATATCAGTTTAAACACTTAATAGGAGAACATTTTAAGCGCCGAATTATAGAAGCTCATACGTTCCTGGTTACATGATTGCACTATACACGCAATCAATGGTAGCCACTTCATAGGTACACCTGTACCTTGCAAATTAACAGACAATCATTTAACAGCAACTCAATGCATTTAGCCATGCAGACATGGTCAAGATGATCTGCTGAAGTGATTTAAATGACTTTGAATGTGGCATGGTTGTTGGTGCCAGACGAGGATGTGTCTGAGTAATGCCTGAAAAACTGCTGATCTACTGGATTTTCACACACAACCATCTCTCGGGTTTTACAGAAAATGGTCTGAAAAAGAAAAAAAACAATAGAGGCACTCCTGTCAGCTACAGTAAGAACAGAAATCCGAGGCAACTATTCACATGGCCTCAACAGAATCGGATTTAACAGAAGATTGGAAAAGCCTTGCCTAGTATAAGGAATCTTAATTACTGCTGCGACATTCGCGTGGTAGGGTCAGAATTTGTTGTCACCAAGAAAGCATGAATCCATCCTGCTTTATATCAACAGCTCAGGCTGCTGGTGGTGGTGGTGTAATGGTGTGGGGGATATTTTCTTGGCACACTTTGGGTAGTTCAGCATGGTTTCAGTGGCTCAGCCTACCTGAGTATTGCTGCTGCCCAGTCAATTCCTTTATGACCACAGGACAGCGCACAATGTCACTAAGCCAAAATCATCTCAAATTGGTTTCTTGACCATGATAAAGAGGTCACTCTACTCAAATGGCCTCCACAGTCACCAGATCCCAATCCAGTCGAGCACCTTTGGGATGTGGTGGAACGGGAGGTTCACATCATGGATGCACATCCAACAAATCTGCCACAACTTCGTCATGCCGGCATGTCAATATGGACCAAAATCTCAAAGCAATGTTTCCAGCACCACGAAAAATTAAGGCACTTCTGAAGGCAAAAGGGCTCCAACACAGTACTAGCAAGTGTACAATGAGTAATGAGTGTATACAGTAGGAGGGATTTTATTTATAACCACAATACCTGATGTCACCTAGATGAGGACGGGTTCGCGTTCTGTAAGTGTCTGTAAAAATGCTTTGTGACATAACGTTGTTAAATATGGCTATGCAAATGAAATTGAATCGAATTTAAAAAGATTTTCAAATTCTAACCTTACACAGTGAAATGTTTATGACTTATGAAACATTCAATGAAATGCCCAATGGTAACTCCAGCTTCACTTTAAAAACCAGCGTTACTACAGGCTAAGGCTTTGTGCTAATTACGATACAGTACCTGGAGGCTTACATTATTAAATGTTGTTTTTATTTGGGAAAAGGCTTGTAGCGGCTAAGCGTTTCTCTTTTGCTCAAATAGCTTAATGAAAACAGGAGAGAATTCGACGCTTTTCTAAAGCAGAATCTAACTGATCTGGTCACATTACTGACGCTACTTTTTCATCGCATGTACAGTAGGTGTAATCTACGCGATAGGTCTTATATCTAAGTCCAACTGGTTCAGTTAAATGCCATATGCAGAGCGCTGCTGGAGACGCAGCATGAATAAGGAATGATTGACACCACACACATCTCTATTGTCTTCCACTGGACTATAAAACTAAACTTACTCTAACGGTGCAGCACGGATTTCAAGTGAGATCTTGAAAATTGGCCTAATGGATTTCTATACTTTATATATTATTCACACATGTCAGCAGTCATCACTCTTGGGTGTTCTATTGGCCAAGCAACACTTAGGTAGGATGTATAACGTTAATGCGTGTTATGTGAGCTGGCTTCGAAGTGTCATCCTCTTCCTTTCAGATCATCCGACCCCCACCAGCTATCCAAACAGCAATTTGGACAATAGCGCTAGATTGAAAGAGGGATGTGACAAAAGAATGCCAATCACAGAGTATTCAGAGTCTGCACTGCCCCTCAGGGCCCCTTGGAATGTGCAAGCATGCAAACGATATGAGGAAGAGATTGGCATTAAAGGAAATTTAAAAAAGAACTTTTCTGTGAAAGCCTATACTGTATGTGTGTCAGGCCTGCGATTTACATCTTAAGCATTAAGGGGAGATTGGGGGGGGGACTAGAAGAACCATTAGGACCACAAGTGCACTATGTCAATCCTGTTTATGAAGGCAATGAATAGTCACAAAACAGAGCTTTATATTCCAGGAAAACAGATGGTGTAGACTCAAATGTTTCATGGGACATGTGGCATCATTAGTATGCAGTAGCGGTGTGATTTATGGAGGAGTGCAACCGCCCAGATTGTGACGCTCTAACGGAAAGCAAAGAAGCAAGAATAGTCTGTAAACGTGGTCTGTTTTTCTGCTGATATAAAACACAGCATAAAATTCATACAGCTGAGCAAACAAATAATTAAATAAACATGATTAGGAAATTATTTCCAAGCTGCAGCGCTAAGAGCTGTAATAAAGAGCTTTGTACTGCGCACTTCCACACTGTTCTTCAGAAAGAAAATAACATATTTTCCTTTCCAAGAGCTATAAGTGCAATCCCACAAAGTTCAAGTCATTATGAACTCTGCACCCACCTTTTGTAAAACATTACACAGTGCATTCATTTTAATCAGACGAAATACTAAAACATTGATCATCGCAGAATAAACATTACAGCAGCCATGGCATGCAATAAAATTTATTTATTGATGAATGAAAGGGATGTTTGTTTATCCTAATTCATTATTTAATTCATCAATTGTTTTGGTTTGGGTTTTTTTTTTTTTTTTTTGCAAAAAACACTGACAAGAAAAATGAATACTGTCGTACTGAGCTGATACTAATAATTTTCTGAAGTAAAAATTCTAAATTATGAAAGTAAAACTAAAAGTCATCTGATAAAAGACGTCATACATAATTGTGTTTTACATGTCTACATTTAAAAACAATTATTCCAGTTTTATGTAGTTTTCATGTACATATGTATGAATGTATTTGTATGAATTATATATATATATATATTGTATTTTGGCCCATCCACATGCCATCCAGCACATTGGGCATCGAACACTCCCCACCCTGGAGATCCAGTGTTTCAGTGGCCATTACTTAACGAGTCAGGTTGCCAGTGATTATCATTAACACACTTTGGGGAATTTGGCAACAGCCGTTAACCTAATCTGCATGTCTACCCTGAGGAAACCCACCAACATACAGTCCACGCGCACAGACCCGAGGTGGGAATCAAACCCCAGCCCTGAAGGTACAAGGTGACAGTGCTAACCATTAAGCAACTGTGCCAACATGTACTGTATGTAATAACATATATGTATTAGTATGAGCTGTCAAAAGAAGTTAATATTTAGTATATAGTAAGGTTGACCTCGATACAGAGCAGCAGCTTGTCAGTTTGTTCAAGTCATTTCGGTTTTCAAACACTTCTGAATGAATGAATGAATCGATTAAACTCACATGTCTTTTACAACCATTAAACCTATCATGGACAACGTAAAATTCACTTTTGTAAAACAGTTCAGTGAACAAAATGGCCATTATTTTTAGTGCTATTTGTCACATTTCTTTGGGTGTCGGTTGCGAGGCATAACTGCAGAGGCGGAGGTTCGTTATTGTTCCTTTATTTTATAAATCAAGAATCAGGGGAAAGAAACCAAAACACGAAGCAACATACGGGGAAACATCTCTAAACTTAACGTAACAAATGCTAGACGAATAACCAAACTGAAACAAGCTATTTATAGTAAACCTAATGATCACCTCGGTTCAGGTGCGCGCCCACGTCACCTGACCGAGATGCAAACTGGGACATGAAGTCCTAAACTGAAACTTAGACAAACTACACACAACAAAGTCTTAGGGCGCTTTGGCGCTCTCTAGGGGTTATCCCTGACACTATTATAGGTAGGAGTACACCTTACTGTACTTTAGGATGTAATGCATTTTGTTTACATGTAGGATGTAAAGCTTCGTCCAGTAAGAAAAGCAATTGGCACAAACACTCTCTCTTGCTTTCACTCTTGCTCTAAAACGTTTTATTTCTGGGATATGGTATATGATTTGTGTGCATCGATGAGTTGTTATCAATGAGTGTCACATCATGACTTCCCCAAACTTGAAAAAATGGGTGGAACAAACTGCATCTGATCAGCCATAACATTATGACCACCCGCCTAATATTGAGTATGTCTGGTCCCCCCTTTGCTACCAAAACAGTAATGCTCTGTGTTTTTGGACACCTTTATATTGGAACCACCCATGACCCTATTGCCAGTTTACTGGTTTTCCTTCCTTGGATCACGTTTGTTATGTCCTGACCACTGAAGACCACAAGAGCTCCAGTTTTGGAGTTGCTCTGACCCGGTCGTCAAACCATTACAATCTGGCCCTTCTCACAGTAGCTACAGTTTCACTGTCTTGTTACAAAGGTGGCTAGAAGTGGGTGGGATGTAATAAACAGCAAGTAAATCTTTTTCCTGAAGTCAATGTGTTGGAAGCAAAAAAAATGGGCAAGCAAAAAGTTTTGAGAGACTTTGACAATGGGGAGAGAAGGCTGGCCCGTATAGTCCGATCCAATAGAAGCACTAGAGTAGATCATATTGAGGAAAAGGTTAATTGCTGCTTGTGACAGAACACATAGTGCATCACTGTTATGGTGGAAAAAGGGGGACCTACTCATTATTAGGCAGGTGGTCATAATGTTATGGCAAATGCATTTGATTGAGACCAAAACCATTTTTGTACCAGACAGTGAACAATGTTTATTTCTGTTGTAAGGATTCGCATTTTAAACATGGCCGAGTTTGATCAGGGTTTTGTTTGTTTGTTTGTTTGTTTGTTTTTTGTGGTCAGGGGTAGCTTAGTGGTTAAGGCATTAGTTACTACAGTTTGGAAGGTCCCAAGTTCAAATCCCATGATAACCAAAGGTGCGTTCTGATTGGCCTGAAGTACCCTGTGAAGTATACCTTGTTCAGCCATGTTAAATGTGATTCCAAACCGCAGGGAGTGAAAATGTTCACTTCAAAGGAAACTCCGAACTTCATAGGGAATGAGTGGGGAAAAGGCCTTGATTTCACCGGAAAAGGGAATGAAAAAAGTCTTTGCATCTCGCTGGAGCTCGAAAAAGGATTTATATACTTATTATCATTATTATCGAGGATGACATCATATTAAAAGGACATTAAAACTTACATTTTAATTTAATCAAGAAATCCTTAGTATTATATAGGCTAGTAGTCTGTAAAATAATAATAATAATACATTTTTAATAAAGTATTATTATTAATCAATCATTTATTTACAAGTGATACCAGTTTCAATAGTATGTTTTATAATGGTATCAGTTTTCAATAAATATTCAATATTTAACGTCCGTAGTGTGAAATCTTCAAGGAAGCAGCGACAGGTATCCGAGGTGCTTATGTTACCATGGTAACTTATGGAGGCAGTGACGTCTGCACTGATGACTTCGCAGGGTGTTCTGAATGGTGGAGTTTTGTCTAGGGACGTTCCCTTCACCAGTATTCCCTGCAACGGAGCAAGGAGCACCCTGTGAAGTACGCTTTGGAATGGAACGCAGCTCAAGTTGTCACTGCCGGACCCTCAACTGTTTAGATATATAATGAGATAAAAATCTAAGTCGCTTTGGATTAGGTTGTCTGCCAAATGCCTAAATGTAAATAGCCAGTCCCCAAGTGGACAATTAAGAAACTGTACATTTTGGCATTTGGTCTCATTGGTTGGTCTCATTTTTCAGAATCAGAGGTTTCCCCTTGCTGCTGATGAGAGCATTTGGCTCCTGAAGAGTAGACTTTTGGCAGGATTCTTTCTTTGGTGGATTTATTTTGATTGGATCCTGAAATTTAATTATATGAAATCTTCACATGCAGTATTTTAATTGGATTACAGCGAACACGCACACACACACACACACATTCACACATACACTTGCTTCTCTGTATTAGCTTACAAGGGCTATAAGAGAAGGTTTGGATAAAAGCTGCATCAGTATTTCCAGGCTTAGATAACAGTCACAATTAGTTAATTGCATTCCTACTTCTGTGTGTGTGTGTGTGTGTGTGTGTGTGTGTGTGTGTGTGTGTGTGTGTGTGTGTGTGTGTGTGTGTGTGTGTGTGTGTGTGTGGGGTGTGTGTGTGTGTGTGTGTGTGTGTGTGTGTGTGTGTGTGTGTGTGTGTGTGTGTGTGTGTGTGTGTGTGTGTATGCGCTTCTGCTCAGTGGGATACATGAACAATTGAAAGCATTGTTCACCTTTATCCTGCGTGTGTCTGTGAGAGAAAAAATAAGGATGTAGAAGTCTCAAAGGCATTTGCTTTTATTAGTATTTTATTATCAGTTTAAAATCCCAACCTGCATGTGTGTGTGTGTGTGTGTGTGTGTGTGTGTGTGTGTGTGTGTGTGTGTGTGTGTGTGTGTGTGTGTGTGTGCGTGTGCGTGTGTGTGTGTGCGTGTCCCCTGTAAAACAGCACAACTGTTACAAGTTATGTAGCCAATATGCAGGTGATGTAAAGATGATGCTATTCGTCTTTGCACTTCTTGTCCCTTTGAAACATACACAAACACACACAATCCTTCCCATGCATACAGTGTCTTCTGCAGGTTCTGAGGTTCCGAAGGTTATTCAGCATTCAGGGGAAAAGGTTACACAACTAAATGTTCTTTTCACTGAGTCCATACAACCTATACTGTCTATACAAACTAAAAACAATGCAGGCAAAGCCAGTCGTGGGTGTCTGTAAGCTCATGTATATGGAAGAGGGCAGTTAGAATGGCCTCCAAGCAACAGTTCAAAAATACACAGTGGCAGGAATCGTGTGTTTGGGAGAAACACATGAATGTGGCCCATGTGTTAGCTATGCGTGGGATTGGCAGTGACAAAATTTAGGAGGGGAGAAAAAAAAACACATTTATTCATATTCACAGTCATGATTCAGAAGAGTTCCAACACAAATACACCATCAAATACATAATCACCAGCCAAACAAGCAAATCAGGAAGCACAAAAATAGCAACTTGCATTAGAAACTGATCAACTACAAATCTAGGAGCTATCTCCGGGATATAAACATGATCTCTGAGATCATATCAGTCCTTTAAATGCATTCAGAAGGATCAGGGAGAAGGCATGCTTCCAGAGCAAAGGTAGATTTTTCAATCTCCAGAAAAAAAAATTCAATTCCCTCAAAAAATAAAAATAGCAAATGTCAGCTGCAGGCTGCAGACCGAGTGTCATGGAGAATCACAACCATGCTGATATTGAAGCACATGATTGTCAACATGATTTTGTTTTCATACAGTTGGGCTATAAACAAGTAATGAATATCAAATAAGTGTAATAAGTATAAAACAAAATACGCACAAGTTTTTGTTTATTTAGATCAAGAAGAAGCTGTGTTCGCTACACTGCAAAAAATGACATCTTATCAGATACAAATATCTCAAATCAATTCACATTTATCTACAATTTCACTTTCGATTCTTCACATGAGGTTCAAATAAACCAAATTTTAAAATTATTCGCTCTATTAGACATGTTTCACTTTTTTCAAGCATAAATGTCTTGTTTTGCCAGTAACATCAATAATTTTGGCAGTGTTGGTAATAATATCTGTGGAGGTGGGGGGGTAGTGGTTAGCATCCCTGTAGACCTTGTACCTCCAGGGTCAAGGGTTTGATCCCTGCCTTGGGCTTGTTTGCGGAGTTTGCATTTTCTATCTGTTCTTGGTGGGTTTCCTCACGTTGTCCAAAGACGTACATGATAGG
The DNA here is from genome assembly GCA_030347435.1 of Clarias fuscus. Lineage (NCBI taxonomy): Eukaryota > Metazoa > Chordata > Actinopteri > Siluriformes > Clariidae > Clarias > Clarias fuscus. The sequence continues at coordinate 7,944,736 of CM059231.1, read as the reverse complement.
CTAATTGGCCATAGTGTGAGACTGTGCTTGTATGCCCTGTGATGGAAATCCAGAATGTGTCCTGCCTCATGCATCGAGTTTCCAGGGATAGGTTCAAGACACCCTTTGACCCTCATGGGTAAATGAGTCGGCCACAAGCACGACGATAGAAAATGGCGGTCCTATAAAGCTGTCCTGATGCTGAATAATCCTAACTTCAGAGAATTTCCAACAAGTTCACAGTCCAATACACTGGAAAACAGCTCTGAGACCAAATTGCATCCGGGATTCCCCCATGCGATTTAAAGGCGCGGAGACAAAACTGTTACACTTTTCCTTAGGTGTGATTACGTTTTTTGGCCACATGATGGCAGTGTGTGGAAGGGGACAAATCAAGCCAAGTGGAATGGTATGTTTTTCAGACTTCTTAGAACAAATTGGACTTACGAACGTGCTCTCAGAATGGAACTCGTTCGTAAGTCTGGGACTAGCTGTAGCATAGTTTGTGTATCAAAATGCTACCAAAGTGCTCTGTTTTGAAACTGAGATTGATGAGAACAGTTGGTCTCCAATATCGAACAGTAGTAACCACAACAAAGAGGACCATATAACAGATATAGAAGGGCTTTATTTACGTTTGTAATATATGATATTGTCCTAATGAGGATCTGGTTTCTCACAAGGTTTCTAACTCATGTTGTTTCAGGGAGTTTTTCCTTGCCACTGTTGCCTCCAGTTTGCTTATTAAGGGTAAACTGACCAAGCTATAAATCTATTGATGTTTAATCTACTTATAAATTTGAATTTAATAAAAGCAGCAACACTACTTAATGTTGCCTTTTTATTTAAAATAGTTCATCATCTAATTTTTTGTTGAGTTTTTTTTAAAATAAAAGCTTTAGAGTTGCATTTTAAATCAAATTATCATCATAAATCACCCTTCAATATAAAGAATAAGTATACATCATGATTACTTTGTACATTAGTTTATGATGTCTGCTCTAAAAAATGTGCCGATGATGCTGGAGGTGTATACATTACCAGGGTATTGGGTTCACTGTATACAAATGTATATCAGTACATACCTGTGTGTTCATTGAAATCAGGGTTTGTTGTAACAAGAAATAGATTGTATTGGGTGAGGGATCACTACTTGTCTTTTCATTTGACTTGCTTTCATATTTTAAGTTAAAATTTATATAAAATTTGTCTGCTGATGATGTCACTATTACCATAGTAGCTGATTTGAACTGTCACTGGAAATGGAAGTTCATGTGAATAAAATACAAATTGAATGATTTAAACAATTATCGTCCCAGTGCTGTTATGCTAAACTGTTTTTTTTTTTTTTTTTTAATGCACCTTGTTCAAATATTTTAGGATTGAATCACTGAGTTGGGTTTTCTGTGAAAACTTCAGTAGCAAAGTGTTATATGACAATCACGGTTATTATGATTATCAGAATTGTGATTATGATGTCTGCTACCACTACTGCTATCATGGAGGCTAATAAACAAACTGGGAAACTAGTGCTATCTAGTTCTAATCAAGTTGTGCGTCATGTTTGTAACAAAAAAATGTAAGGCCATGATGGTGGCAAATATGACCAAGAGGAAGCTTATAGACTGTGAAAAGGAAAGGTCCAAGGGCAGAGACCTGAGGGATGCCCTAATTAACTGAAGCAGAAGATTCATTGTGTTTGCTGATGGTAATGAAATGTTGCCTGGTGCCAGGTAATGATAGAGCACAGTCTTGTAGAAGCCAGGGCATCAATATGTGATTTACACATGCAGGAATGTTGTGTAGTTAATACAGTGTGAAATCACTTACTGTTGTGCAGATCAGTTTTTTTTTTTCCAATGACAGACGAAACAACTGTGCAACACATTCGCAATAAATGCTTCAGTGAACAAGGATAGCTCACTTTGCAAATATGATTGGTGTCAGTTAATCCAGCAAGAAAATGAGAAAATATTATGAAATGTAAAGCAGTAGGTGAGACGTTCTCTTTTTCTTCTATCTCTCTTTTTCACAGGTGAATACTATGAAGTAGATTTCTAATGTGGATAACTGTCATTGTAGCTTTTCTATTGCTTCTGTAAGCAAACTAACCCGTTGATTTGGCATAGTTTTCTATTCTGGATGCCCTTCTGGCTCCAACTCTATCATTTGTATATGGGCTTGGGACTGACACTAAAGTTGCCGTACCTGGCTTATTTGCTGGGTTTGGGGAAATGGCTTGGAGGTAAACCTGGTCCTTATGCAAAGGGCCATCACAGTTCAGCTTTTAAGTTGAATTTGATTGGTTAAACAAACCAGGGAACACATACAAAACTTCACACAGGAACCCTGTAGATGTGAGATGGCACAGAAAAAAGAACAGCAAAAATATTTTCAGATATTGTCCTTTACACCAGTTTTTAGTAGCATATACGTGAACTGCTCACGTAGGAAGGGTTAGAGTCGAAAGGTGAAGTGTAGCTAAAATGAAGGGCACCAAAAAGATCTATTAGTTTGCAAAAAGCCACAAAGAGAGCCTTTCTTCTGCCAAAAGTTCACCTTGTATCATATTTTTGGTATTTAATATAAAACAGCAACAACAACAAAAGTCGAGTCAAGTCAAGTCAATTTTATTTATATAGCGCTTTAAACAATTGACATTGTCTCAAAGCAGCTTTACACTGGAAAATAAATGCTGTAATTTTACATCAAGGTTTTACTTACCGCAAATCATTTTATGAGTATGCTTCACAAAAGATTCAGATGCCATTTGCAACCACACGTTTTTGGCACTTCTTCCTGAGAAGTTGGCAAAGCAACCATGACTAAATAACAGCAAAGCCAGCAAGGTTACTAACTCATTTAATGACCATTTATCTAATTATGGGCTTTTTGGCTTGTCTAATTCTGCCTCGTTTCCTTTAAATCTTTGGCCTCAACTTTCATGTTTATAATCGAAAAGCATCCCTGACACTTCTGCCGAGTAGGCTGTTGGATAGCTGTGAAATGAATAACTTTAAATAAGCAAAACCATGTAATTGGCTTAAATATCACTCAATGAAATGGTCTCCTAATAAATATCATCTTGTGGTCTTGCCCAAAGCTTCAACACTGCTACAACACCGTGAAAAATATTTCCACAATGCAATATTTAATGAGACAGTTCATTATAAAGATGTAATGCATTAGGGATAATAGGAAGGTAAACTGTGCGCATGAAGTACATTTATTTTGCCATTCTTTGTTTACTTTATCTAAAAGGCATAAGGAACGAGCTAAGTGGTATAATTTAGCTGTTGGATAGTGCTGTTAATCACGCTTCTACAGTTTGGTGTAAATAATTAGCCACACTGTAGTGATCTCCTCTGATCACCTCGGAGTAATCAGACAGAACAGAAAACTACAAATTTCTCCAAAGAAATAGATTTTTTGGAGCTTAACTTTTTGCAGCATGATTATTTTTTTCCTTGATAAACGTGACATGTCTGTTTTTAGATCTGCACATTTCCTTTTGAAAAATGTGATAACTGTTTTGGCGGAAATCTGTTGAAATGTGATAAAAATTAGGTGCCAAGTAACTGCTCACCCAGGAAAAAAGGGACTTCTGCGTGTGTGTGCGTGTGTGCGTGTGTGCGTGTGTGCATGTGTGTGTGTGTGTGTTGTTATCAAATGTTTTATATAAGATGGGGGGTGAGAACTCAAAAGCCCACAAGCAAACCACAATCAGATCACCTCTAGCCCTTGTCTCAGTGTGGTTTGCTTTGCGGTCCTTCTGATTCATATCTTATGAAAACAAAATAGTCTTAGTCTCCTTTATGTTTGCTTAAGGTCGTGTTTAAATGTAGCTGCAGTATTTTTTATTTTTTTTTGCACAATAGGAAAAGAAAAAAGTTGTCAAAAAAAAATTTTAAAAATCCATGACTTCAGCAGCAATGCATTCTGAGGTGCTTTTCTGTTCAGAGTTGCCATAATGTTCCTGTCAATCTAAACCGCTCTTTGCACAACAAACTGTAAAATAGACTATTCCACATGAAAAATCAGCCATTGTGCAGGTGGACAGGTGTTCTCTGAGCTCCACTAACAGCTTTAAAATTTGCACAGAAGTAACAAATCTGAACATAACGGTATAGATGGATTTTGCAGAAATAGAGCCACACTTGCCAGAAAATCACCCCTGATTATTAAAACCCATTCTTAATGAAAAGGATAAAAAAAATACTTTAAGGACAAAAAAAACCCACCACAAACCTGCGAGTGCTGTGAATGCATAAATTACCCAGCCATTCATTACTGAGATGCTCAGCTAGCTTACTTTTTACATGAGGAAGATGTTTTTCGTGTGGGTTTATTTCATTTACTTCTATTTTACTATATATAAGTATGTTTAAATATGTACGTATACTAATGCATGTAATAACCATTCACCTAAGTTCAATTTTTATCTCTTTTTATTAGATTTTTTATCCCATTGTTTGTTGTTCTGATAAAGTTTAGACTGACAGTTCTGCTTCTTTCAACAGAGCAACGCTGACATCTGCAGGATTATACCATAAGAAAGTGCAGTTTTCTGTTTTCCTCACCCAGGTGCTTTCTTTTGCTATGCACTTTAACCGTAAATTATTATAATTTAAACATAAATTATTCTGAGACCCCAATAATTGACCATACAACATTTTTTAAATACCATATATAGACGTTTGACAAAAGAGTAATACCCACAGTCCCTATATGAGGATCTTACAAGGCTATATACAGTAGAGGTAGCAAAGAGTATTTAGATAACATACATATGCCATGAATTAGCTCTCCCTGTGCACAAAAAAAAGGTGACGTCACGAATTATTTCTATCTGGCTGAAGAGTTGTGCAAATTAACTTGCTGGCTATATGCCAATGGAATTCGGCTTTGGAGCCATGAACTGGGTCATCCAAATAGAACACTTTTGGACAGTGGTGAAGAAGGCAGCAGCAACCAAGAAACTGTTCATCTTTAGGAAGCAATCGAGCAGGCATGGACTGAACAAGTGCATTGACTAATGCTGAAAGTCATTTTAATGACCTTATTTGACCATTTGGGATGGCATGTTATGGGGCCTGGGAAAATATGTTTGGGAATTTTAAACGTTTGTTAGGTTAGAGTTTATAAGTGTTGTTAATTTAAAACAAAATGTTGGGGAATGGTGGCATGGTGGTGTAGTGGTTAGGCTATTTGGCATTCCAAAATTGCCCATAGTGTGTGTGTATGTGTGTGTGTGGATTGGCACCCTGTTCAGGGTGTACCCTGCCTCGTGCCCTAAGTCTCCTGGGATGGGCTTCAGGCCACCGGCAACCCTGAATACAGAATAAAGCGGTATAGATGATGAGTGAGTGAGAGTGTTTGGGAATGATGAATAGATCACAATTGGGAAGGTAAATTTGTATTTTTGTATTTTTTTTATACAATATTCTTAGGAATTTGGTGTATATATTTCAGTTGGGTTCAGCTTTTATTTTTATCCTCTGTGAAACATTATTTATTGGTAGCATCAATAAAATCTCATTTCAAAAACAAGATAAAAAATTATTAATTGAAACATTAGAATATTGTAGGATTACAGTAGAGCAAGTAAAACTGAATGTATATTAATATATTGGCTGAAATAATATTCCATAATTTATTTTGTAAAGCAATGGCAGCAATAAGATGGGTTAAAAATGCAAAAATATTTTCTAGATGTATATCCAGTGTTTTCTGACTTTGATTATGGATTAAATATGGTTAACATTTTTAATTTGGGAAAAAATTCTTACAGTGTTTCTGCTTTCCTGCATCTCTGTGTGTTTTTTTTTTTTTTTTGGTGTCGTTCTAGTTTGTATTAGTTTGCTTTTCATTTTAATTTAAACTTTTAGACTTTTGTATTTTATGCGTCTCACATTTTGCACTTTTATTTTGTAAATTCTGTTCCTGTGTAGTTTAAATGTCTATTTAAACTTTATTTTATCTTGAGTTTAATTGTATGTTGTAGTATAAAATATTAAATTGCAATCTAATTCTATTTTTGCTACGTAACACAATTTTAATTTGAAATTTTTATAATATTAAATTATAAACAACGCGGCACAGTGGCTTAGTAGTCAGCACTGTCTCCTAGCACCTCCAGGGTCTGGGTTCGATTCCTTCCTTGTGATCGGTGTGCATGGAGTTTGCATGCCCTCCCCGTGTCAGGTGAGTTTCCTCACGAAGCTCCGGTTTGCACAGTCCAAAGACAAGCAGGTTAGACTTTTTAGGCGTTCCCAAATTGCACATAGTGAGTGATTGAGTGTGTGAGTGTTTGTATGTGTGTGCCCTGCAGTGGATTTACACCCTGTCCAGGGTGTACCCCGCCTTGTGACCTAAGTCTCCTGGAATAGGCTTCAGGCCTTCGCAACCCTGTACACAGGATAAAGTGGTATAGACTATGAATTAATGAATAAATTAATGGGTATAACAAAAGAGTATATGTCTCCATCTTCAGGTGGTTGCAAGAATTACATTACAACAAATATTCCCTGTAACAGACAATGTCAGTGTTGCATTTCAACAAGAAAGCCAAGGTCTTCAAAAATGTAATGTTATACAGTACTGTACTGTTCTTTCTTGAATAATGATAATGGAATTGTCATAATTTTATGGCTATCTGAGACTTTAAATGATTTTGTCGCATTTTAATGAACAATTTCGTCTGCACTGCAATTTTGGACAATATAGTCTGCAAGTACAAATATTAACAATAACAATGTGTCCTTGTATCTCTTTATCTTTTCATACAGACCTTTAAAGGCTTAGTGGTTAGCACTGTCGCCTTGCACCTCCAGGGTCCAGGTTTGATTCCCACCTCAGGGTCTGTGTGCATGGAGTTTGCCTGTTCTCCCTGTGCTTGGTGGGTTTTCTCTGGGTACTCCAGTTTCCTCCCACAGTCGAAAGACATTCAGATTAGACTAACTGGTGTTCCCAAATTGCCCATAAAGTGTGAATGAGGTCCAACAACAGTCGTACAAATGGGAATACAGTAAATACATTGGTCACCATTCGCCTCAACTGTCCTCTTTCTTATATGGATTCATGGACTGCAAATTTTGGACAATAATGAATTACTCCCTCTCTAACAAACATGGGTGATATAGTTGTATTTCATTCCATTCCATAGAGATAATATTGCTGCTGAAAACTCTAGCTGGCAGCTGCCTAAAGGCTGAGCTAATTGAAATGGTAGATGACTTGCCAGCTGTTAACTCTTGGAAGAAAAAAAATGTTTGGGATAACTACCACTAATGCTGCACTGAAGACCAGTTATTTTAAGAACATAATACAACAGTAAGGAAATTCCAGGTACTGTAGATTTGTTTATTGAAGTATTTAAACAGCTGGAAAATAACATTGCCGTACCAAAAGGTTGTCACTTTTAAATGTATTTTATAATGTACTTTTAAATTTTCCTGATGATTTGTAGATAATTAATCTTAATTATAAGAGAAGTACAATTATCTCATTATTATTTTTACAGGGTAAGATCAAGTTATCCTAATACTGGTCTATTGAATTCAGTAAAGCTCTAAATAAGAAAATATATATATATATAAATACTTTATTTTTAAATTTATTGACTAAGGAATATAATAATCATGTAGGAATAATATTATAATACATAAACCGAAAATAGGCGTTACACATTACGACCACTAGAGGCCACTAGAGTTGCTCTTTAATGCTTCACTACATTTACCAGCCACTGTTCTAAATTAAAAGATAGAAACAACAGGCAACACGTGGAACTACGAATGCAGCTCCATATTACCTGTGTAGTGCCACAGAAGCTAGCACTTTAGCCTTTAGCTAGGTGGAGGCAAAGCCTTTGTATTCGTTTGACCTTTACTTAAACTCGTTTCTCCTAAATAAAACTATTTCCAAAAACTCTCTTTTAAATCTCATAAATCTCCAACTATATTTACTGTAAAATCATATGCATTTTCTCGTGTGAATTGTTTTTGAAATGTAACACATGTACGCTAATGAACTTATATGTGGGTTTGGTGTGTTTATTTTCCCACATGATCTTTTACATATGTCATTTTTTTTTATGTGTGATTTTTACACATGTATTAATTTACAATTCAATAAGGCTTAGAATTTTACAGATTTTACATGAGATTTGTTTATTTTTATGTGATATTTGCAAGTGAGATGGGATTTTTACACACAATTCACTCATATTAAAATATTTTTTTATAAATTTTCTTTTATTTTTATTTTGTTATGTCTTTTTGCATAGCTAAACCTCATACTTTCATATTTGATTGGTTCACTTTGTTCACTTTTTAGATGTGATTTTTTTTTACCTTATTTTTACACATTTGTTTATTTTTACATTTGATTTTTTTTTAATAGAAAATGAGGGAAAATTAAGTGCTTTTTGTTATGTCTGTTTTTACCATGGCAAAATGATTAGAAATTATCACCTCACTCACTCATCGTCTGTAAAACTTTATCCTGTATTCAGGGTTGCGGGGGACTGGAGCCTATCACTGAAGATTTAGGGCACGAGACGGGGTACACCCTGGACAGGGTGCCAATCCATCACAGGGCACATGCACATATACACACTCACATTCATACACAACGGGCAGTTTGGAAACACCAATTAGCCTAATCTGTAGGTCTTTGCACTGTAGGAGGAAACCGGAGTACCCGGAGGAAACCCACCAAGCACGGGAAGAACATGCAAACTTCACGCACACAGAGATGGGACTCGAGTCTGGCTGGGAATCGACCCCGGACCCTAGAGATGCAAGGCGACAGTTCTAACCACTACACCACCATGCCGCCTATATATCATACAGTATATCTTTATTTAATATTGATACATATCTATCTTGGTTGGAGTATGTAGATTCAATTTCATTAAAATCAAAATGTATAAATGTTATATCCACCTCTAATAGTGATCTTTTTGGTAAGCTTTCAAGGTGCAACGTCCAGCTTGTATGTGTTGTAGCTCCTCCACTGTCGCTTGTGCCCCTTCAGACCCCCCCCCCCCCCCCCCCCATACACACACACACACACACACACACACACACACACACACACACACACACACACACAAAAAAAATGGGTCGGTTGAGGGGATGACTGTCTGGGCACCTCCCTGGGGACAGACCCTAAGTCTGGTGCCTAAAGTATACACACACACACACACACACACACACACACACACACACACACACACACACACACACTTATATTCCCATAGCAACACCCTGCCTCATAATTATTGTCTTTACTGCTTTACTCTCTCTCTCTCTCTCTCTCTCTCTCTTTCTTTCTCACACACTCATACACACACACACACACACACACACACACACACACAATCATATACAGTATATACAGTAGACAGAGGCAAAGACTTAAAAATGCATTTGAAATGTTTAACATAAAAGTTTTGTGTGTATGCTTTTTGCATTTATTTTTTATATAAGTGTCCCCTTTTTCCTGGCCAGGATAGCACACATTCATAGAGGACATTTAGTGTAGCCAGTCAACCACCATACATGATTTTGGGTGGTGGGAGGAAACCAAGAGACCCTGAAGAAAACCATTGGAGTATGCAGATGATAAATGTGATGCATTGATGCTTTCTGCTGCACCATTGTTTTATTGTTTTTTATTTTATTTTATTGTTTTAACTATTTTGCATTTATTTCTTTTTGTAAGACATTTAGTTGAATCGGTTAAAACCACTAAAAAGGACGTTTTTTCGTAAAAAATCATCAATTATCTTTAATATGAAACCAATAAGCAACCAAAATGAAAAATTGTCTAAATGCCCATGTTAACAAAGTACAGATAGCAAAAATACCACCTTTACAAAAACTTAAAAAATAATAAATAACAGTCAGGAAACACGACATACACAAAACCACTACTTTTTTGTTCTGTTGAACATTTTCATACATCTTTCACAAACCTTTTTTATAAATATAATACAAATGTTAAAATATAAATATATTTAATCAAGCCAACAAAAAATACATATATACAGGTCCACTTATATTTAAAGAGTTCCTTTTCCTAAAACACCTCATTCCAATCTAATAATATTGGCATTTTTCTGATCTTGAATTCCTCAAGTGTATTCACCTCTTATAAAAGGTCATCCCACACTTTAGCCAAGAGTTCATCAATAAGCACAGGTCCTGACCCCATGAGTTCAAAGTTCATCTGACCCACCCATAAGGAGCCAGTCATTCCTGGTGAAAAGCTTTTCTTTGGTCACACTTCCCGCGGTCATTTCACTAATGAGACATGACTAAGCACTTTTTCCGCATGCCAAGTCTATAAAGACAACTTCATTAAGCCTCTACAGGCTTGAACCATCCCAGAGTGAACGTACTTTAAAGTCAGAGATTTTCTGCTTTACAGCTTTAAGTGCTCGAACAGCAGGGACATGGTTCGGTGACAATGAGACACTTGTAAGCTACGTCGTAAACCTGCATCAGGCAAGTAATCTGATATTGAATGTTGAACTTTGAAAGATGGTTACTTGATTTATATTAATATATCATTTATAAGCACTTTAGTACAGTAAGTGCCTATTATTTAATAGGCAAATGGCAATTACAGGTAGTTATTATTATTGGATGTGTGTATATATACTTAAACTATACATGTGCAGTACTGATGGTATTTAAAGTATATAGACACAGGTGTTTTCCAAATGGCCCATAATGCCCATAATGTACTTGTGGATAGATTGGCAACCATGTCCAGGGTGTACCCTGCCTTGTGCACAGAGTGCCCTTGGATAGCCTCCTGTGACCCTGTATAGGATAAGCAGTATAGAAAAAAAATGTGTGTAAGATTGTACTTCAGTACCAGGTGCAATAACGCATTCATTAATTGAAAATATAGTAACCTTACATTAAAACATGGCAGAGCATGCTGTTACAGGAAACTCATCAACAGTAGGCTGATGGTGATATGAACCTAAATGTTTGATAAGTGATTTCATTCCCCTTACACTACAGTAATTTGAAAATTCCTTATAATTTTTTTTAACCTCACACTTACAAATGTAATCTGAGAAATATATTTAAATCTATAAATTTGGAATGGTTGGAATTCTTTGAATATTATACGAATAAAGTCATATAAAGCAGAAGCAGATCATACCAGAACCCTATCCCTATGTAAAGAACATTTCATAATAATGATATTATGCTTATAGTCTTGGTTAACAGTTGTACTTCTTCAGATGACTTGATGATGGAAAGGAAAATTTCAAAATATAGAGTCCATTGCAAAATATTCAGTTTCTAATGTTTTTTTTCGTCTTACAGGTGCATGTATTGGTGATATGAACAGTTTTGTTTCATTCTTTTTGTCAATTGCTAACAATATTTCTCCAAAATTTTAAATATAACTATTGTTAGTTAGAGTGTATATTTAGAGGAAATGACAGCATCACAACATATCAAAATAACCCAAGATCATGCAGCATTTCCAGAGCTTTAACCACTCAAATAAAACAGAATGCAAATAACATGTAAACAAACTGTGTTAATGCCATGGCTAAATAACATTAAGAAATCAATATTTGGTGGAATATGCTCGATTTGCAATTTACAGCTTTCATGCATTTTTGCATGCTTTCCACCAGTTTTTCACATTGCTGCTGGGTAACTTTATACTGTACCACTGCACTTGTAAACCTGAATAAGTTGGCAAAACTCAAACAATTATGAGGTAATCAGTTACATAATTTTCTTAAGTAATGAGGTTTCCAATTTTAAGTAAACAGAACTATCAATTTTGATTTTGTTGAAGTTGCAAATCAAATAAATTGTTGTTGCTGTCACCAGAGCAGACATTCCGGTCCGCACACAAGCTTAGCACAGGTTTTACACCAGATTCCCTTCCTGACGCAACCCTCCCATTTTATCTGGGCTTGGGAGAGACACTTCATCCAGTTGTTGGGAATCGAACCCAGACCTTTCGCATGGCAGGGGAAACACCTACCACTGAGCCACCAGTGCCCTATTGCCCTGGTGACATCAGACACAAAATCGCTAGGCTGAAAGATTTTAAGTTGGGGGAACTTTAAGGTGACAGTTACTGTTACTTAAGTACTTACAGTTACTTAAAATATCAAATTTGTTCAGCTAACTTGAAAAGCGTCATTTCTACAAACTCATAAATACCAAAAAGTTCTAAATTCTCATTAAGAACTCAGACTATTAGTTTGAACTAACTGTAATTATTTAAGTTAACAGGACTCAATATGTTTAATTACTTTGAGCATTAGGGTTTACAGTGTGTTTTTGCAAAAAAGCAAACAGCTCAGTTTTGCTTGATGGTTTGTGACCAACCATCTTCCTCTTAAAGACGTTTTCTGGAGTAAATTAAAGTGCTCTCTTGTTTTTTTTTCCAGAGCTGTATATCGAAGTTAATTCTAACTGTATCATTTTAGCTCCTGTTTTACACATTTTAGCTTCAGGCTTCAAAATGCCATTTTTGTGTTTTTACTAACAACACAAAGTTCTTTTTTATGTTCCCATATATTGTCCAGCTAATTAAACATATATGCAGTGAAAGGTAGTAAGGTCACGGAGCCAGACACCATTTGGAGAGGGATCAGGCTGGAGGAGAAGACTGAGAAAGAGGGGGGGGGGGGGGGGGGGGGGCTGAACACGCCAATTACAGACTGGCTAGACAAGGGCTCTGACATATGTGTGTTATGTCTCTTTCCCACGGCTGAGCCAGATTTACACCGGGATTTCCCAAAGTATTACAGAATATCTGGATATCAGTTAATGCTGTGTGACAACAACAAAAAATTTGTGATGAAAATCAAGTGCTTGAGTTATTTCCTACTTTTATTTATGACTTCATGAAGATTTTGAAAACGGACCAAATACAGTAATTGCATAATATCAATCATGGTTTTTATTGTCTCTAAAAAAATCAACTAATTACAAGCACTAATCATTTTATATTTAAAATGAATCTCTCTCTCTCTCTCTCTCTCTCTCTCTCTCTCTCTGTCTCTTTCTCTTGAACATGCTCCTCTTATGGACAGACATGTCTAAGAAACACCCTCAGTGTGGGCCAGTCATCTGTCTGACGTGTGCATGTTCATTCTTTATCCCACATTTTAATATATGCAAATGAGCCTGAGAGTGTGTGAAAGAATCCCCCCCTCACGCACATACATGCATAAAAATCTCGCACCCTTCAGACAAACTAACACAAATCATGCACATACCACAGGAATATAAACAAGGGGCTGGAGAGAGAAACGTAAACCCAGACGTTCTCACAGGCAAAGTGAGACTGTGGGTGCAGTTAATCTAGACATTAATTAACAAAAATCCGTCAACGTTCATAGGTGTAACTTTGAGGTAGTGTGGAGATTAGTACCAGATGTGTATCTTAATCAAACCTGCTTTAGTTATATATAGAAATAAAGCAAAATAATATTAAAGAATGTTCAATACAATATAATGTGACTGACTTTCACAAAACATGATGCCTAGAAGATTCGATTATTAGATGATGGACAAAAGGCCGCATGAGTGTTAAGCTTAGGAATCGCAAGACTAAAACATTTCAATATGTATATACAAAATCATTCTGCGGGTGGGATTTTAGATGTTAGATTAGATGTAACTTTATCCTTAAGACTAATCTTAGGTAAGGAAGGAAAGTAAGGAAAGCAACACTATACTATACGTCACAGAAGAAATTAGCATGGAAGAAAATGAGGTATGAAGCTATATGTAAGCATTGATTGCAAATTACATTTGTCATATTTAAAAAAAAAAAAATGTTTAAAGGAAAATGTGTTGAATTTGTTTACTTTTCAGCATGCACAATAATAATGATTTTATTCAGAATGATTAAGATAAACTGATTTATTTCATTTTTCTTTTCTTTTTTTTATTTATAGTCGGTGTAAGTGTGCTGCATGCACAATATTTCTGCATGTACAAAAGTAATATATTATTTCATCAAAATGTTTATGAATTTGTGAAATTGAAGTGAAAATTGAAATGAGTGATTTTTATAATTTGCAAATTGAATGCTACATATCACATGTTACTTTGTGTTTTTTTCAAAGCTCTAAATAGCAAACATTTGCAATAAAAGTTTTCTATCTTTTTTTTTCTTCTTCTTCTTCTTTTCTTGAGGCCATTAAATCATTCTACAGCACAGTGAGTGATTTCAGCTTCAGACTTCAGCACAGTCTCGCGCTGAATGGGCGCCGCCGCTCTGGGGCGTGTTCGGGGCGCGAGCTTGAACTTGAACGTCGGGCTTTGCGTGCGCGTGGGAACGGAGGCGCGAGCGTCGCCCCCCACCACCCGCCGCTATTCACGCGCGCCACTTAGGGTCGCCGCTTATTTGCATAAATTCCCGCCTGGCTTCAGTTAAAAAGCGGGAGAGGAGGGAAACTTTCTCTTTTTCTCCCAAAGGCCCGAAGATCACTGCCAACTCCGCTGCGTAAGTGTCTTTCACTCTCACTCTCAGTACTGCCGAGTTTCACTAGAAAATCACTTGCAATGGGACAAATAAATGTAACTTTTTAAAAGAATAATATAAACTAAAATCAAATAAGAACCGAAAATTTACCGCTTCTCTTTTTGAATAAGCAATTTAAAATTAATTTTAAAAACAAAAGTGCAATTATATTGTAGAATAATTTGCTGTGAATCTGTTTTTTTTTTTTTAATGATTTGCATGTTTGTTTGTTTGATTGATTGATGTTTACATTAACAAATGCTATTTAAATTTCTCTTTGAATGTGACTCTATTCCGTTAATTGTTCTATAGATTTCTGGAAAAGAAAACACACTGTACTGTACATTTTTCGAGTAAGTCCTTATTAGCAGTTAAGTGTGTGGGCTTTGATGCTTGGTATGAAGGAGCTGGTGCATGTGACAGGCTTGCTGAGCAACATGTCACGTGGTCTTTAAATAACCCTAGAGTTAGCTATATAACTGAAATTTTCAATTCATGTCATAGTGACATCCAATATGCAGAGCATTATCTATAATGAATCTGGTTTATGGACATTAATAAGGATATGTTTGTTTGTTTTTTAAGGACTACATAGAAAAATTATACGAGAAACACGTCAAACATTGCTTATGGGTCTGAGTATAATCCAGGCATTTTCCCTCCTGAAAGATTTTTGTGCAGTTGAAACGTAATAGCTGATTCAGCTAATTAGGCTTTTCATTAGCTCATTAGCTGAATCGTGCAGGATGGAATTAGATACATTTTGCAAAGAAGTAGCTCTTTTTGAGATCTTTATGCCAAATTGGTATTCACTTTCATAATTCTGTTGAACTTGCCTAGGCACTCTATCCTTTTACAAACTGATTATGATTTTAGATGGTTTCATTCTTTGTCTAATGTTTACTGTATAATATAAAACAATTTTGGATAACATAAAGACTTTGGATATGTAATATTATTTAAAATGTATAAGAACATGATTGGATCCCATGTATAGCAATCATGTAATTGCACATTTGCATGCCCTCCTTCAGTCATCTAGGAAATCATTTAGCAAAGAATATCATAGGACATCCTTTATAAATCTCGGCTATCTTTTGTTCTTTTAGGATGTCCTTTAGTCAGTTGAAATATGCTTTAGTCATTTTGGACATCCTTGAGTCAGTTAAAATATAATTTAGTCATTTGGGACACTCTTTACTCATCTAGGATACCCTTTAGTCATCTTGGACATCCTTTAGTGATCTAGGACACCATTTAGTCATCTACAATGGCCTTTAGTAGGCTAGAATGTGATTTAGTCATCTTGGAAATCCAAGACATAAGTTTGTCATCTTGAGAATATAATTTAGTCTACTAGTATGTCCTCTACTAGTTTAAGATATATTTAAGTCATTTAGGATATGATTTAATCATCTGGGACATGCTTTAGTCATATATAGTCATTCAGAATATCCTTTAGTCATCTAGGAAATCCTGTAGTCGTCCTATAGATAACCTTTAGATATTCTTTAATCAGCTAGAGAATCCAATTTGGCATCTGTTGACATAATTTGTGTTCAACCTATTTTCCTCTCATTTTGTGTTGGTACAACTATAGAACACATTGAAAGAAGAGATTACACAAAGTCAAATGAATCCTTAACTGTTTAAAATTTTGTAATAATAAATAAAGGTGTGGTGGACAAATAATTATGATACTTATAGCTCATGACTATAAGTAAGTAAAATTATTATTAAGATTATAAGTAATACTCTTGTTTAGATTATTAGTTGCTGAAATTGACTCAAATCTAACAAATTCAGATTTCTATTACAGGTAACACAAGCTGTGATTTACCTAGCAGCAGCAATTCACATCAACATGTTTCCTAAGACAAACACAACTATTTGTGTGTAATTAATCTACATTGTGTATACTAGACTTTAAATCATGTACAATTTATGATTTAAAGTGTAATTATATATTCAAGTCAAACAGTATGCATTATAGTTATATTATATTATAGTTAGCTTATGGTTACATAGGCATTTGGTTGCATTATGGTAGCCAATCCATAACCAATGCATTGTGGTTACATAGTTATTACTATGTAATAGCTCATGAACAAGCGTACATTCAGCAGAGGCCTAATGCTCAGTGGTGCATTAGTGGTGTTTTATTTTCTTCTGTCAATCGTTTAACATTAAAGTAGTCACTGTTAGTTTGTAGAGCCAATCTAATTACCTAATGTTAGTGAATGCAATGCACACAGCTGCAGAGCATTCAGGCTGGTGGTCCGAATCATCAGCTAAACAAGAGAAAGACCTACACTACGACTGCATACTAAATACAACATGTGTGTGCAGGTGCTCTGTTGGCCGTAAGCTTTTTTTTTTACATGATTAATTTGTACATTAATAAAACAGTGTGGTAAATAAACCACACAGAGGGCAGCACCACAGGTACAGAAAAATTATATATAAAAATGTACCAAAAATCTGTGCTTAGGTGGGTTTTCATATAGCTGAATTAATGAACAATTAAAAAAAGATACTGCACTTACACCACTCTTAGTTTAAAGATGTAAATAAGGGAAACATTACATTAAGTATTAGATTTAAAATTAAAATTAATAATTCAATCTTATCATAAACAGGAAAGACTGCAGCCCATCATTAGCTTTTGTTTATGCTTTTATCATTACATTTTCTAAAAGATAGTATTAACATGTACCTTTCATTTTTGCAACGGTGGTCAATTCAAGTATATAATAACAGTATCTTTTACATGAAAACATAGATTGTCCTAAAAACTTATTTTGATTTTATAGAGTAAAGGTTTAACACACCACACTCACTTTTCTAGGTAAAAGACAAATACTACCCCTATCACAAGTACAAAAATGTAATGTATTAATGTAAAACATGAGGATGCAAGACCCATAACAAGGTAATCATTTCCCCTAAGAGTATATATGGTACAAAACATCCAAGTGTTTAAGTCATTTTTTAGATTATACATAAATTAGCTACTACATAGAGCAACAGAGTGTTACCACCATATAGTGTTTATATAGGTCAAGCTGGACTCAAATGTACTCTTAAATCAAATTGTTAAATCAATGGGGATTTTAATTAGGAAAGACTTTAAAAACTTTACCAAGTTGAAATTATCCTTAGATTTTTTATTTATGTTAAAATAATATATTTTAAATACTTTTTTTGTGTTGAGAAAATATAAAAATAAGAATAAACAGGGTGAATAAAAAAATACAATACAATAATATATTATTGTATTGTATAAATTATGGTTAATTTACTTGATCTTGGATAAACATTTTAAACAACTTAACGAGAAAGTTTTTTTAAGCAAAGTAAAATTATGCATTTCATTTATGTTAATTTTTTTCTATAGTTATATTAAAGTTATTACACAAAAAATAAATGGCAAGAGTATATGTTCCTGTTTAGTCTATATAATAATATACTACACTATACTATATTGTTATACTATATTGTATCATATTGCATATATATATTAAAATTCAATTTATATTTAACTGCGGTTCAGATTATGTTTACTAGCTTGTTAGTAACGCTGAGAGTGACTGAACATAATTTTGTCACTTCTGTACACTTTCATTTACTGTAACTTGCTTTGTCTTTATAATTCCTCATACAAACCATAAATATATACCTCTTACATGCTTCAGTATAACATAACTGAGGAAAAGAAATCACTCGAGAATTTACAGCTTTTGTGCATCCATGTTAAAAATGACACAGCTGGTAAAAAAATATTTTTATACAGCGATACTTATAATAATACTATACTGGTGAAATAATATAATAATTCTTTTCAAATACATTTATGTTTTGTATCTAAATATCATAAAATAAATACACCATTATCATTATATAGCAGTGTAATAAATTCAATATATATTTATTTTCCTGCGCACTGCTTATAAAAAAGACTTAATAAAAAATTATATTACACTGAAATAACATTGAATGTAAAAGTGTTCAAACAATACATAATTGCACTGTTATTGTTTTTAAGTATGGCTTAACCCTGGTTTAACTATTTCTTATGAATTACTATTTATGGTTTATTTATGTTCATTTTAGTGAATGCATGTGAGGTGAATATAAGCACACAGGTATTCTAATCAGCTGAACAAAAGTATGGCTTCATGTATTTTTTTTATTATAAATGGAATTTGAATGAAATAAGAACTTTGTACATTCGTCTAAATCAATTTGTGGTTTAGCTTGTGTATCATTGTCAATAGCTGAGTGAATACTGAACAAGGTTAGAGATCAAGGTTATTAATTAAAAATGATAACAGCCATGCAGACAAAATTAAGATTCAGACCTAGCCTTTCACAGTAAAAGTCTTTTATGTAAATAAATTTACCCTATAAGCATTGTAATCTCTCCTCTTTTGTGTCATATAAAAAAAACAGACACAATAGACTTAGGTTTCATTTCTTATCCACATTGTAGCACAGAAAAGTGCAGCAAAACATAACTCTAGATTCATTTTCATGTTTTTGTGAATTATTTTGTATAATATCTAGTCAAGTCAGCTTTTTAAAATAGGACGAATTTTTATTTCAATCTACCTGCACACAAACTCTAGTATCAATAAAAACATTTTTGTTTTGCTTGCTTAATCTACATTTTACAGTATTAAAAAAAATTGTAAGAAGGCTAGAAAATAATAAAGGCATAAACACTTTTTACAATACTAATAATGGTCAATTACTTTAGAAACTCATAACATGGTGGTTATGCATAGAAATACAGTAGCTATGTAAATTGTCATTATGTAGTTTGGATTGAGTCTAATAATCAAATAGTGTACTCTTAATATATACATTTTTTACAAACTGCATTATAATTTATTATAATCTCAAATATAATGATGGTAAATATTTTGTAGCTTTAAACCTTTTATTAATGTTTTTTTGTTGTTGTTGTTTTTTTGTTTTTTGTAACGGTTCATTGGATAGTTAAGGGTTCCTAAAAAAGGTTCTCTTCTGTGGGGGTTTTGCAGGGTTCTGTGTAGAACCTGTGTAGGTTCTCCCAGAGGAACAAATGAAGAATGCTTTTGTAGAATTTTTGAGAGAAAACATCTCATTGAACACTGCAAAGCTATGCATAAAGATCCTCCTGCGTCCATCCTTAGGAATGGTAATGTTAGTTCTTGTGGACTCTCTCTCTCTCTCTCTCTCTCTCTCTCTCTCTCTCTCTCTCTCTGTGCATTTGAATTCCACTATATTCGTACTGATTAAATATAACTAACCCAATTGCATTCATGCAGTAAATGGCGAACTCAGCTCTCTGTACTTGTACTGAACGATTACTGATCCTCATTTAAAATGTTACAATTCCAGTCGCATTCCATAATGTGCGACTGATGTGAAAATATTGAAACGAGATAAATTTGCGAACACAAAGTAAAAACGGTGTTTTAAAAAAACGCTATTTCTTATCGGTTAGCTCATGTATAGTCTATATTGTATATATTACATGCAACGTGCGATGTCTTTATGCGGTAAAAGTGAGATATATTTCTTTACAGTAGTTATTGTATGAATAATAATAACAAATGTATGAGATAATTCATTCTGTACAGGAAATTAGAAAATAAATAAATGAAAAAATGAAAGAAAAAAATGCAAGTCTTACAGAATTTGTTCATTTGCTTTAAATGTTTTTAAATGTTGTTAAACCTGAACAAAAAATATTTCTTCATAGAGAAATACAAAGTGAGCATAAAGTCCTTCCCTGAATATGTACCATCAGATGTAAAAAAAATTATGGCAGATAGAAATCTGACATTTCTGACATTTTTGGCATTACATAAACCAATTAGCATAATATGTTTGTGTGCGTTAAGGTACAATTTGCACTAAACTATATGGTTGAACGTAGCATCAGGTTTTGAAAAAAAAATTTTTTGGTAAATACTGTGAAGGCCTATACTAATGAATTATTCAGCGAAATTTTGAAAATGCCATTCTGAATCCTAAAAACATCAGACCGATTGTCAAAACAAAAAGCATGGTAATTTATTCGTCCCCAAATCATACACTGCTGCAAAAATACGCCCGAAACCTATACTATCTATTTATTTAGGTTTGGCTATGGCTTTGCACTGTCCGAAATCCTGCAATGTAGGCTATACTGTGCATGCGCTTTGTGTCCTCTAATGCATAGGGTTTGGACACTGACTACTGCAGTGCATCTGTGCTTATGGAAACACTGTAGGATCCAGTATGCTTTCTTACCTGATTTACTGACTACAAGAAAAACACACACACACACACACACTAATCCTCCATGCTTTGGGTGTTAGATCATCAACACGTTTTACGGCACAACAGCACGAGATTTTGCACGTGCTTGTGAACGTGGATTGATGTCGGGGCCTGGTTTGCCCATTGTCATTTCTCTTGTTTATTATCATAATCAAATGGCATATCAAATTTAGAGTTCGTGGGTATCCTGTCGATATATTTGATATATTTAATGAATTAAAATCAAGCATAAAGCATAAAGGCTCGTTAGATTCGTTAAAAGCTTCGCTATTGGTAATTAGATTCAATTAATTATCTCTATTTTGTCCTCCCGAATGAAAACTGTGGATTTAACGAACATTTTGTCCCCACCCCCACTTCAGCCACATCTCTCTCTCTCTCTCTCTCTCTCTCTCTCTCACTCTCCTTCTCTCTGTCTCACACACACACGCATCCACAGCTCGCGCGCTCCTACGTCATTCTCTCGCGCTCCCTCCTTCTCTCCTCTCTCGCGCTCACCCTCACGCGCAACTCTTCCTCGTCGTCTTCGGTTCCCGTGTTTTTTCCCTTTGAAGAGAAAACGAAAGCAGAAAGGGAAATAGATACGTTCTAATTAACAACGAATTTCGACTGAAAATTATTTTTAGGCGTTTAAAAAAAAAAACGGTTCGCCATTGATATGTATCCACATGCGGCTGTACTAATTGGTCTAAAAAAGAAAGAAAAAAGATTTTCTTTTCAAGACTATCACGGTTTAGGCGTAGACTCTCTGAATATATCGGTTGGACCCAGCTAACTTTTCACTCTCTCTCTCTCTCTCTCTCTCCATTCGAGGTCACGGTGAGCATTTTCTATCTCTTTCACAGCGTTAATAATGTTAATATAATGTCTTACTGCCCTGGTAAATGCTGCAGGGTCGTTTGCATGTGTTTTTAGCTATTATTATAACGCTCTTCAGCGTTTTAGGCACATTCTTCTAGTAAAAAAAAAAACATTAAAACCTACAGACTTCAAATAACCTGCTATAACATCTTATTGTGTTTGTTTCGACAACGTAGACTTTGTTTTGTATTCACTTTCATAGTAGCTGTAATTTCGAAGGCTAAATGTTTG